>ML335841.1:0-91095 GCA_005239505.1 Nicotiana paniculata
AAAATCTCTGTGTTTTTACTTTACTGCTTTTATTATTCCGCAACAGTAGAAGTTGGAACACCACCAGGTTCTTCTAGAGAGACAACACTCGAAAAATTAGATACCACACAAAATAACCTATCTTCTTGTGTGGTATTGACGTCTAAAACATCAATTGGTATCAGAGCAGGTTATCCTTGAAAGGCTAACACCTTGGAGAAGATCAATATGAATTCACCACCTGGAAACGGGGCGGGTCAATCAACTGCAAGGCCACCACTCTTCAATGGACAATATTACTCTTGGTGGAAGAACAGGATGAAGGATCACCTGATTGGAGAAGACTATGAACTCTGAGACATAGTCACTGATGATCCTCTAGCCACCATGAAGAAGATTGCTGAAGGTGTAGAAGTACCAAAGACTAGAGTTGACTGCACTATTGAGGATCTGAAGAAATGGGAGAAGAATTCAAAGGTCAAAAAGTGGCTAGTGTGTGGACTAGGTCCAGACGAGTACATCAGAATCAAAATCTGCACTACTGCCAAAGAGATCTGGGATACCTTGCAAGTAGCCCATAAAGGAACACCTCAGGTAAAAAAGTCAAGAGGTACTCTACTATACTCTAAGTATGAAAACTTCACTATGAAAGAAGGAGAGACTATTCAAGAGATGTACACAAGGTTCACAACCTTGACTAATGAACTGAAGTCTCTTGGAAGAGTCATTCTTGAAGAGGATAGGGTTGAGAAGATTCTGACAAAGGTCTTGCCTATTTCCTGGGAAAGCAAAATCACTGCTATCCAGGAATCCAAAAATATGGCGACCCTGAGATTGGATGAGCTGATTGGAAACCTTATTGCCTATGAACTCAGAAGGCAGACAATGAAGATGGATGGTCCAAAGAAGGAGATGAGTCTAGCACTAAGAATCACTGAGAGAGAAGATCTGGAGGAAGATCAGATGGCCATGATTAACAAAGAATTCAGAAACTTTCTCATGAGGAAGAAGGGCATCTCTAGAGGAGGAAACTACAACAAAGTAAAAACTCCAGAAAGGCCAACCAACGAGGGATGCTACAATTGTTGTAAGACTGACCATCTCGTAAAAAACTATCCTCAGTGGGAAGTAGAATGGAAAAAGGAGAGATATGAAAGAAGGAACAGGAAGAAGGAACTGGTCCAACCTAAGAAAACCACAACAAAGGCTATGGTTGCTGCTTGGGGGGGAGGGAGTTCAGATGAGGAATCAAAAGATGGGGAGAGTGAAGATAAGGCGCTCATGGCAATTGGAGAATCTGATGAGGAATCACATGAAGAACCAGAGGTAAGTATCTCCCATCATAAAAACAAAATAAAGTTCCTATCTAAGGAAAAACTCTCTGAGTTTCTACTTGATTTCATAGATGATTCTGAGGAAACAACCAAAGAGAAGGATTAACTATCTAAAGAATGTGCAATGCTAAAAGCAAAGTGGATGAACCTGAAAATCAGAGTCAGTGAAACTGGGAAGAAAAACACTGTCTTGTTGAACCAGGTTCATCCACTTGAGACTGAAATTCTAGAACTGAAATCTGAGAACTTAAAACTGAGATTAGGATCCAGTAAAAAGGTTGTTGATCACTCTCATGTCATGTTAGAGGAAAATGTGGGAAAACTAAAAGATAAGATGTATGCCAAGGATGAACATATAAGAACTCTTAAAGAAGAACTTGGCAAAGTCAAACATGAATTAGATCGAACTTGTAAATGGAATAAATCCTCTGATGCCCTGATATGGATTCAAGAGAATCATAGTAGCAACCAGAGAGGGATTGGCTTTGGAAATCAATTTCCCAAGTGGGATCCCAAAAGCAAGTATCTCACTCTCCCTGAGAATAAAATCTGCACCCATTGTGGTAAGACTGGCCACTACAAAATTGAGTGTATTGCAAAAGAGCAGGCCAATCGAAGAAATGAGAGTTTTGTTAAAAAGAAAAATTGGCTACCAAATTGGGCTAGAAAAAGTTGGATTCATCCATTCTCCCATAGAAAAGGACCCAAACTAGTTTGGGTTCTTAAAACTAACCCTTGATTCTTTTTGTAGGTTCAAGTGAGAGGAGGCAACCAAATTTGATATTTGGATAGTGGCTGCTCAAAGCATATGATAGGGAACATGGAACAGTTCCTTTCACTTGAAAGTTCACAAAGGAGGAAATGTCTCCTTTGGATACGGAAAGAAAGGTGAAATTATTAGGGTTGGTAAGGTAAGTATGGATGACACAGATCCATTGAACATGTGTTTCTGATAGATGGCTTGAAATATAGCCTGATCAGTGTATCACAACTGTGTGAAAGAGTTAACCTGGTTTCCTTTACTTCCACAAAATGTTTTGTGATTAACCTGCTTACTGACAAGATTGTTTTGCAGGGAAAAAGAATAAATAACATCTATGTCATAGACTTGTCCTCATTGTCTGAAAATGAACTCACTTGCCTAAGTGTGTTGGATAGTGATCCACTCCTGTGGCACAAAAGATTTGGTCACGCAAGTCTAAATCAGCTAAACAAACTAGTCTCTAAAGACTTAGTGGTAGGGCTTCCTAACATTAAGTTCAAGGAATACAAGGTTTGNTCCACATCAAAATGGGGTTGTTGAAAGAAAGAATATAACTCTGGAAGATATGGCAAGAACCATGCTTCTTTCTAGCAAACTACCTCATAACTTATGGGTAGAAGCAATAAACACTGCATGCTATATAATAGATAGATGCATGACCAGGCCTCTGGTAGAGAAAACTCCTTATGAATTACTTAAAGGGAGAAAGCCCAACATATCCCACCTTAGGGCTTTTGGATGCAAGTGTTTTATGCATAATAATGGCAAAGATTCCCTAGAAAAATTTGACCCCAGAAGTGATGAGGGAGTGTTCTTGGGATATTCATCACATAGCAAAACTTATAAAATATACAATAAGAGAACTGTGTGTGTAGAAGAAAGTATGCATGTTGTCTTTGATGAAACTAGCATTCTTTTTGAGAGACAGAAAGAAGAAGACGAGGAGCTTGGACTCGTGTGAAGTAGTGATTACATTGAAGCAAACATGGAAGGTGGAACAGGTGATGGACCAGGTTCAAATACCCCAAGCAACATGACAGGGGGAATTCAACATATGCAACTTGGCCCTGATCCTGCTCCACAGCAACAAGACACCATGGAATTGTCTAGGAATGAACATCTGGTACTCAAACCACACAGATATAAGAATTCTCACCCTCTTGAGAACATCATAACAGATTTGACATCCGGAATCAAAACAAGATCATCCTTGAAAAATCTGTGTGCGTTTGATGCCTTTCTATCCATGATCGAACCAAAGAACATTGGGGAAGCCCTAGAAGATGCTGATTGGGTGAACGCCATGCAAGACGAGCTGAATCAATTTGAAAGAAGTCAAGTATGGCACTTGGTACCCAGGCCACTAGACAGATCAGTGATTGGCACCAAGTGGGTCTTAAGGAACAAGCTCGATGAGGATGGAAATGTTACAATAAATAAGGCAAGACTAGTTGTTCAAGGGTATAGTCAAGAAGAGGGAATCGACTATGATGAGACCTTTGCCCCTGTGGCAAGACTGGAGGCAATCAGACTTCTTATAGCATTTGCTGCACACATGGAATTCACTCTTCATCAGATGGATGTTAAGAGTGCCTTTCTCAATGACTATCTGAAGGAAGATGCATTTTTCAAGCAGCCTCCAGGTTTTGAAAACAAGGAGTCACCTGACCACGTATACAAACTCGACAAGGCTCTGTGTGGTCTCAAACAAGCACCAAGAGCATGGTACGGACGATTATCAAAATTCCTGCTAGAACATGGGTACAAACGAGATAAAATTGACAGTACCTTGTTCTTAAAGGAAAAGGGTAAGGATCTCCTGGTTGTGCAAATATACATGGATGATATTACATTTGGGGCGACTTCTGAAAAATTGAGCAAGGAATTTCCTATGCTTATGGGAGTGAGTTTGAGATGAGTATGATGGGTGAGCTAAACTTCTTCTTAGGCTTGCAAATCAAGCAAAACTCAAATGGATGATCCACCAACAAAAGTATATGAAAGAATTGCTCAAGAAGTTTAAAATAGAAGACTCAAAGGAAATAGACACTCCCATAGCCACAACTACAAAATTGGATGGGGATGAACCTGGTTCATCCGTTGATCAGAAGCTATACAGAGGGATGATTGGGTCTCTATTATATCTCACTGCCAGCAGACCTGATATTGTGTTGCGTGGGACTGTGTGCTAGGTTTCAAGCAAATCCAAAGGAGTCCCACCTCACTACAGTGAAGAGAATTTTGAGATATTTGAAGGCACCACTGATTTGTGCCTTTGGTATCCTAAAGGTAGTAATTTCGACCTTGTAGGATATGCTGATGCTGATTATGCAGGTTTCTTGATTGATAGGAAGAGTACTTCAGGCATGGCTCACTTTTTGGGCTCCTGCCTTGTGTCTTGGGCCACCAAGAAACAGAATTCATTAGCTTTGTCTACTGCTGAGGATGAATATGTGGCTGCAGCCTCATGTTGTGCTCAGTTCCTATGGATCAAGCAACAACTCATGTACTTTGGTATAGAGGTTGGATGCATTCCTATTTTCTGTGACAACACTAGTGCGATAAGTATGACGAAGAACCCGGTTCATCATAAAAGAACTAAGCACATAGATGTTAGACACCACTTCCTAAGGGATAACTATGAAAAAAGAATGATCTCAATCGAATTCTGTGCTACTGATCAACAAATTTCAGATATCTTTACTAAAGCACTAAGTAGGGAGCATTTTGAGAGAAAACGACTTGAATTAGGGATGATTAAGATCACTTAATTGAAAAAGAAAAAAAAAACAAGAAGGAAAAATGAAAAAAAAATTTGGCTAGAAAATCAGGAATTTGTGTAAATAATCAGATTAACAATTGCCCTGTCTCATACTGTAAAAAGTATACTCTGCCATGTTTTGATATGACTCACTGATCGCAAATGAAATTTTTTCTATCTTTGCAAATTGAGGCTTGATCAAGAGGATTCTGAAATGGTGAACCTGCTTCATCGTACTGGTTCATCTGAAAGGCGAGGTATGTGTTCTACACTCTGCACACTTTGAAATACTAATAATTGAATCAGGAGCAGTACTCTGCCCAAACTCAAAATCTTTTCAAAGCCTATCCATTTGACTTTGATCCAGTTCTGTTTCAACAAGAATACTCACCAAATTAAAATACCTAGATTCTAGGGAAGCCTTAACCGTCAATTCAAAACTAAAAGTTCATTCAATACATCTCCTCCCTTACAAAACCATTCCCAAATTTTCGATGACTCAAGTAACATCTGTCCCAAGTTCTTCTTTTGAGGTCATCTCTGATGTTGCTGAAAAACTTAGAAAATAGGTTCATATTGGTTGGGTATGTAATAGATCTGGAGTTGCCGGAAACAATAAGAATAGGTGGTAAAAATTAAATTAAAAAAAATGAGAGTGAGGGAGTACGGAGTAATGAGAAAGGGAAAAGGGAAAGAAGTGGCTGATTCTTCACCCACCTCTGAATCTTTTAGAATGGCTATTTGTGGAGCTGATCCAGAAAAGGAGGAAGAAAGTAGCAAGAACGCAGGGGGAAGTGAATCAGGATGAATCGCTAAAGGGTTAGTAAATTTAGGAAAGCACACAGATAAACTTGGTTCATCTACTGAGGAAACCCTGGCGGATCTGCTGAAAATGTTAAGCGATGATTACAATCCAAAGAAGAAAAGAACTTCGGAAGCTCAAACGTCTGGAACAACAAGAGAAAGTAAGAAAAGAAAAGTTGCTCCTTATGAGACTCCTAATATATCTCTTCCAAGAGGAAGAACTACAAGGAGCAAGGTAAAACAAAGTGAGGACGAGTTGAAGAGAGCTTTAGAGGAGAGTAAGAAGAAAAGAGTGGAAAAAGGGAAAGAAAAGGTTGTTGAGCCTATTGAGGATGTTGAAGTGGATGAGATGGACCTGGTCCATCAAAGTGAAAAAGTGGCAGAGGTAGAGGTTCAGACCCCTAAGCTCAAGAAAACCAAGACTTCCTCAAAGAAGTCTTCATCTATTTCTAAGTCTGCTGAACCATCCATCTTGGCTAAATGAACTAGGTCTACAGTTTTTTCAAGCCTTGATTTCTTAGCTTGCCTAGAACTTTCAGCGACCCAGATTCAGAATTTTTGTTTGTTGCTCATGGTTTAACTGTTTTTGTTTCATTTTGTGGATTGTGGTAGAATCGTATTCGCTCTATCAATGAAATCCGATGCTTTTTTGCTCTGATTCAGTATCTCTATTTTTTTATAGTTTGAATTCTTAGTTGATTATTGATGATTAATCCATGATTGCATATGCAGTTTCCCAAATGTCCATGAGTAATTGTTAGCAACTCTGGTAAGTTTATCATTTTGCAACTTTTCGATGATGCCAAAAGAGGGAAGATAGATATGTGCTTAAGATATGTGTTTTTCAAATTCAAAAAATTATGATATTTATAACCTAATGAACCTGGTTTCTCTATGATAAAAGCTTAAAAACATACAAAGTGTTTGAAGTGTATACAGGGAGAAGCACAAAGTTTGTCATCAACAAAAAGGGGGAATTTGTTGACCCAAGTCACTGCATAGTTTTGAAAATTGACAAATGTCTGACCAGTTGAACCAGGTCCATCAGAGCACACATACTTGACCTGACGCGTTGGCACATGAACCATATATGCATAGGAGATGAATGCGATTGTGAAGTATCAATGAACAAAGAGAGTGTCTCCTAATGCGAAAAGGTTGCAAATTGATAAGAGAATAGAAGTTGAATTTAGCAAGGACAATAACGAAGGAAGGAAATTGAGTTTAATACGAACTCTTTTTCCCAGGAAGAGTTGTACCAGAACTGAACGACAAACTCAACAATTGACTCTATAAATAATTGAAGTATTCTAGCTTGAATAACCAACGAACAAGTGCAGAAGTGAATCAAGATCTGAAAGCAAAATTCTCAGAGATTTTGCAAGCAGAATTACTGTGCGATACAAAGTCTACGGACCAGCTAGAATAACCAATTCCATCTGTTTGTCATTGAGTCTAGTTGGTCGTAGTAGGCGATTTAATATTGTATCTTTTCAGCTTTCATAGAAGCAATTGTAATAGGTACACATTGTTCAAGTTAGAGTTAACTTGAAGCTTGTAGAAATTAGCTAGAGGCTAGTTACTACGAAGGGATTAGAGTTAGTCCTAGGATTACAAAAGAGTTTATTTTGTAAGTCCGTTTGGCTCAAAGTTTTAGTGAAGAGTTTGAGAAAATCCTACTGAGGATTAGGTCGTGGTTTTTTCACCTTTTGAGCCAGGTGTTTTCCACGTAAAAATATCTGTGTTTTTACTTTACTGCTTTTATTATTCCGCAACAGTAGAAGTTGGAACACCACACAAATTAACATATCTTTTTGTGTGGTATTGATGTCTAAAACATCAACTATTATGACGTCAATGTCTTCAGAGCATTAAATGATATGACGTAAAAAGCTGCGCAGAGGCCGCCGTCAGCATAATTTTTGAGAAGCCCATGAACCGTTAGTGGTTCGACCTTTCCGCTTCAATGCAAGACCAAATGGGCTTCTATAAATACTTAAATCACTTGCCTTTTCACAATTTTACATCTTGTTCAATCCTTCAAACTTTTACCAAGTGCTTTCCATTCTCACCTTCTGTCTGCGTTTTCTTCTTCGTCTTCCTTCTTAAAAACTCGATTATAATCATGGCCAAAACTTCAAAAACTGTACCACAAAAGGATGGGGCCACTTCTTCATCATTCCCGTTTAAGGGCAAGTCAAAAACTCCTCCTACCATCGAGCAATGCATCCCTGGCTCCTTCGACACCATCTCCGACTTCACAATTGAAAACCCCCCTTATACACTGGGCCGATGCGAGCCCATATCTCGATATATAAGTGTAGTAATCGATACTGAAAGGGTAAAGTTGGACTGCCGTTTGGGAGGGGGGGGGGCGAGTAGAAATACATACAACTGATGAAAGCATAGTCACACATAGGGCTGACTTTCTTGGTGTATATACATATCCATTTACCTTAGGCCCCGTAGATTCTTCTTCTCCACCGATTGACCCGGTGATTCCTGGTTTTTGTCATCAATATCAAGTGATACTCGGTCATATATATCCTTCTTTTTGGAGGATTGTATATATGTTTCGACATATTACCAATATGGTCGAGGGAATGACTTTCACCCTCGACCATTTGATCAGATTGTACAACCCTCGACTCTTCTGTAAGGGCCTAATTAAACTGCACTGTCGATCCGCTAAGGCGTTCCTTGCCTACATCGATGAGGACAAAGATCGGGGATGGATGAGCCATTTTGTTAGAATCATGACTTCGGACATCGTCCCTGCTGACCGAATGCCATTCCCGGAGGAATGGAATATGAAACATAAGTACCCATGAATTAAGCATGCTTTTCCGTCTCTTTCTCTTTCGACTGATTTTCTTCTAATTGTGCAACCACTGTTGGTTTCCCGACGCGATTCAAGTCCTTCCGGGGTGGATCAAACATTTAGACTCTGATTTCCCATACAACAAACGCGTATGGGGTGAGCTGGCTAAAACACGGTGACAGGCTAAGAACCATGGTATGCTCTTGTTGTTACCATTTTCTCATTCTTTGTAAGTGCTCTCGACAGTGGTGTTTTTGATATAATATGATTGTACAGGCCTTGGCGAAGGTGTGTTGATGAGACCGCCTCTATCTGGCGAGGAAGAGGCCCTGAAGACCGCCAAGGACAAGAAAAGGAAGAAGGAGGCTTCAGCGAAGTCTCCTAAATCAAAAAGGGAAAAGACTAGGAAGCCCAAGACCGATGCCACGATCTTGTCCTCGACAACCGCTGAGAGCCTGCGGGCCGAAGAAGAGAGTGACGATACATGCCCTTTGGTACAAAAGGCAAAGCGAAGCGCTGATGCTTTGAGAGCCGTTGGAAAGTCGTCTACTGAGTTGGAGGCGGCCGATGCTTACCAGCCCTGTGTTGAGGAGACCCTCGAGGAGGGTTTGGATGCAGTCCCCAAGACGCTCGTTGGACGTGGCATAGTCCGAGTTGATGAGCTCGGAGGTCCTGCTACTGGAGCTTTTCGGGGTCAGGAAGAAGCCTCGATGGAGGCTGATATTGCTAGTGGACTTCATTCGGGCCCGTTATTTTCTCCAGGGGAGATACGAGATGCCGAAGTCAAGAATGCTCCTGGTTCGGAGACCTCTCTTGGAGAGGATGATGCGTTCGGAGACTATTTTGAAGGGGTGGAGGAGGAGACTGATGTTGATGCCCCCGTTGACCTCGAGGAGGCCGAGAGGATCCAAAAGCAGGTGATATTCTCGAAATAATTTGATGTTCTTCAAATTTCTATTCTTGCTTTCTAATTTTCTTCCTCTGTGGTGCACGTCAAGAAGTTGAATGACCAAGCTTTCTCCAAGATCCAAGATGAGTTGGCTCATCGTGGAGGGGAGCTTGAGAAGCTCATGTAGGAGTCTGTCGAGACGGAGGCTCTGTGTGCTCTGAAAGAGGAGGAATTGATCAACCTCCGGGCAACATCTGAGAGAGAGCTTCGAGAGAAGGCCGACTTCCTCGAGCAGGTACTCTGGTGCTCACAACTTTATCTCCAATTACAATGATTGGCGCTGACCGATTTGTTTTCTGTGCTTTTCAGATTAGGCATAAGGATGCCCTGGTGGAGCAGCTTCGAGAGCATGTTTTGGCTAGGGACGCCGAAATCCTCGAGCTAGCTTGGCTGAATGATGCCACAGCTTCGGAGAAGGACGCGCTTTGGGAGAAGCTATCGTCGATGCAAGAACTTCTTCGAGGTGCTCAGGAGGAGGCTACCACACTATATGCGTCCAGGACCGAGGCCGATGATTTTGTTTCCTTATACAAGAGGGATGCCGCTTCTGCGAATGATCGGGCCAGGGAGATATCCGAGAAAGGCAAGCTAAGACTGGCTCGGGCAGTTTCTCATGCCCGCATCCAAGCCAGGAGGAAAACCCTCGAGGAAGTGAGCGCTAAGGGCGTCGATCTTTCTGCAGAGATCGAAGAAGTCAGGGCCCCGGAGGAGGAATCGGCAATGCCGACTACGTCAGATGAGGGCTCTGAAAGCGGCTCGGACAACAGTGAAGGTGAAGAGTAGATTTTCCTTCTTTTTGCTTTTTCCCTTTTCTGTATATGGGACCCTTCGGGGGAATTTTTGTAAAAAGCACCTTTGTAATATATTTTTTGAAATAGAATATCATTCTTTATATATCACCCAAACTTTGTCCCGCACTGCTTACACAAAAATTGACTTTCATGCTTTGATTCTTAGCTCCTCGGAACTCGTACTTGCAATAGTAGATCTCCTCGATATTGGACACCTTCTCAAGTCTAGGCCGGCATGTGAGCTTCGATCGCTCTAATGTATGATGGTGTCATTTATGTGACGTGACCTTGAAGTGACCGAGGTGGCCCCACCGGTACACTTCCCCAAATGTTATGATGACTTTATCAGAAATTGAATGGCTTTCAAAGTAGTTGGTTAGCCACCTATTGCTCTATATATATTCTTGCTCCTTATTCATTCTAAGTCTTGAATCTTTGCAAAACTTAGCTTTCCTTTCAACTTTCTCTTCCCTTTCTCATTTTTGCAAAAACTGCTTTCATTCCTTCCTATTTACCTCTGCTTGAGTAGTTATGGTTGTCGTGCCTGAATTCATTAACCAAGAAGAGGAGAACCTTTCTTATGCATCTTGCCCTACCGGTGGTGTTGAGTTGACCTCGAGTTTTTTTGCTTTGAAGAAAGATTTTGCATTGAAGAAACCTTTCGATGCCCCGGGCCATTGAGAGCATGCATCGAGGTTCATCTGAACGATAAAAGAAAACCATATTGAGGTCGTAAGGAGAGACTGCGACTGAGGAAAAAATGTGATGCTGCAGATACCTTCTCGAGAAGAGAATATCATGAACCATGTGGAGGGATTCCTGAACGTGTATACATACCCATTCACATTGGGCCCTCTCGATCGCCTGGTGCTCGAGTTCTACAAGAGGTACCGAGTCACTCTAGCTCAAATTCACCCCTCCTTTTGGTTGGATAGTGCTGATGATGAGGTATTTTACCGAAAAGGCTGGGCTCGAGTTTATCCTTAGCCACCTTATTAGACTGTATCGAGCTCAGCATTGTCGGGGCCTGCTTGCGTTACGACGCCGATCCACGAGACCTTTTATTGCCAGTGACGACGAGGACTGGAACTATGGAACCAATGTTATTCCTGTAGAGTTCCTGCCTTTTCCTGAGAAGTGGAACTTCAAACGTAAGCTACGTCGTACCTTAGTGCTCTTTGCTTTGGTTGATATGTAAGAATGTTTCTTTCTTTTTCTCAGCAGTTTCGTGGATGCCGGAAGAGATACCCGATCTTGTGGACTGGAGTCGGAAGCTGGCAGCTTCGTCGACCTAAGATGAACGCAAGTGGCGAGATCTGTCGAAGGGAAGATGGGAAGCAAAACACCACGGTATGAGCCATGTGATTACCCTTTTGAGAATGTTTCCTTTTATGCGTACTAATTCCGCTACCACATGTGTTGGTGGATTCTCGAAGGTGAGACTATGCCCCTTCGAGGAGAGGGAAGGACCGTCGGCTTCGGGGCCGAGGGAAGATAATAAACGAAAAAGTCCTCGATTGATTAGGACATTCCCACAGAGGCGAGGCCTGTCCAGACACAAAGAGGAGATGCCACTGCTGAAGAAGACTTCATATATGTTAGGATTTTCATGGACATCAGCTCTCCCCGGGGGGATGTTTCTTCGTTTAGGGCTCGAGCCATGGGGCCTCCCAAGGTCGCCGATTTTTCTATGCATAATACCTCTAGCTTTGGGGGAGAAGTTCCTTGAGAGGGAACGAACAAGGGTCCCCTGCCATCATCTACTTCTGCCCTCGAAGGTACTTCGAGGTATGCTTGGGGTCGGGGGCTGCCCGAACTAAGTGGGGTCTCGAGTGATCATGCCCCTACTGAGAGCGATTCAACCGGGGCCGATGGGGCCAGGCCAGTAGATGCATGCTCAACTTTTGAGGAGGCTCAGTGGATTTGTTCCGAGGTGAGTTTTGATCGGCCTTGCTGGATTTTTAGCTATGAGTTTTTGTTCTTTGAGCTGAAGCTTCTTTTTCGTATGTTTTTTATAAGCTCAAGTTCGAGCTGCTCCGTTGTGAGACCAGGTTACGGGAAGCTTTGGGAAAGGAAAAATATCTCAAGCTTCTTTGCAATAATAAGACGAAAGAATTGATACATCTTCAGACGGAGATGCAACAGAGTCAAAACCATGGGGGAAATCTCGAGCATCAGGTAACTCTTATCTTGAAGGAGAGCATGCTCCCTTTCACGCTTTTGGGAACTAATGTTTTTGTGCTTCAACTGTAGAGAAAAACGGAAACACTGGAATGCCTTTGAGGCGAGGTTGGGCAGGTGAATTTCGAATGCCATGCGTTGAAAATGCAGATAGGCGTTCATGTTGCGGCCCAAAGGAATGCCTTGGCCAAGGCTTCTGCCCTCGAGGTGAAACTTTGCAATGCTCGAGAAAGTAGCTTGATTAAGATTGGCAGGATTGCCGAGCTCGAGACCGATATTTTGAATATGAAGGCCGAGGTCGTGGATTCCCGGGCTGAAGCTGAAGAAGCTCGAGCCAAGGCCGATAAGGAAGTGGATGTTTATTTGAAAGATGTTGCCGACGCTCGGGCTGAGCTGAGGGGAGATTTCGACAGAGAGAGAAGGGGAAATGAGTATGCTCGATGCAAGTCTCGGAGGGAGAGCCTTGAAGAGATACATGCTAGGTGCTTTGACCTCTCGGAAGAGATAAAGCAGGCCGAGGCGGACGAGATCGACGCCAAGTTTTTTCTTTCTTCTTGAGCTGATGCTGATATTTGAAGGCCGCCATGGGAACTGGTCCGAGGGGACTTTGAGGGAGCTGGTCCCGAGAGTAGACTAGATTTTCTGATTTGTTATTTCCATAAGACTCCTGTGGGAGTGTTGTAAATATTTATTTGTAATGCACATATATGTATATGAAAGATTCTTTGGATTCTTTGATTTGCTTGTCAATAGTTAGCCCGATGAATTGGACTTTGAGATGAAACCCTTGGGGTTATAAATTGGCCCCGAGGCTTTTTAAGTTGGCGACTTGGGCTCTTACGATTTTTGGCCCTAAGGCGCTTTAGTTAACCATTTTGGGCTTAGTCTCTGATTCGGGTTTCGACTCGAGCTCAACGGCTCTCAGGTTTTCAAATCGGCCCTGAGGCGTTTTGGGTTGGTACGACCTGTTACTGGCGACTTGGGCTCTTACGCGTTAGGTCGGTACGACCTTTAATATAGCGGGCAACTTGGGCTCTTACGCTTTTTGGACCTGAGGCGCTTTAGTTAACCATTTTGGGCTTAGTCTCTGAGTCGGGTTTCGACTCGAGCTCAAAGGCCCTCAAGTTTTCAAATAGGCCTTGAGGTGCTTTGGGTCGGTACAACCTGTAGCTGGCGACTTGGGATCTTACGCGTTAGGTCGGTATGACCTTTAATGTAGCGGGCAACTTTGGATCTTACACTTTTTGGCCCTGAGGCGCTTTAGTTAACCACTTCGGGCTTAGTCTCCGAGTCAGGTTTCGACTCGAGCTCAACGGACCTCAAGTTTTCAAATCGGCCCTGAGGCATTTTGGGTCGGTACAACCTATAGATGGAGACTTGGGATCGTACGCGTTAGGTCGGTACGGCCTTTAATGTAGCGGGCGACTTGGGCTCTTACGCTTTTTGGCCCTAAGGCGCTTTAGTTAACCATTTTGGGCTTAGTCTCTGAGTCGGGTTTCGACTCGAGCTCAACGGCCCTCAGGTTTTCAAATCGACCCTGAGGCATTTTAGGTCGGTACAACCTGTAGCTGGAGCCTTGGGCTCTTACGCGTTAGGTCGGTACGACTAGCTGGCGACTTGGGCTCTTACGCTTTAGGTGGGTATGACCTTATATGTAGCTAGCGACTTGGGGTCTTGCGCTTTAGGTCGGTACGACCTTTAACCGGTTCTTTTCGAAGTTTTTCGAAGTAATTGGAAGCCTTTGATTTTATGGCAACAGTCGGAAGTCTCCGAGTCGCGTTAGTTTAGCCGGAGCCTTATGACGGTGGTCATTGTATTTGGTTGTAGCCTTTTAGTCCCCGAGTGAGATAGCCACGTCGTCTATATCGAGGGTATGCCTTTTGGGGTCTTACAAGTTTGATATATAGCCTTGATTTTGATATGGGGATTATGCCTTTTTTAAGGTCTTACAATTTTGTACATGCCTTGCTTGAGGTCTTACAGTTTTGATGTTGCCTCATGGAGGGCTTACGAGTTTGAAGTTGCCAGCCTGAGGTCTTACGGTCATGAGTCGACTATCGAGGTCAGTCCTCGAGTTAGAGTTGATTTTGCGTCATGGAGGGCTTATGTCATAGATATTTCCTCTTGGAGCGCTTATGAGTTCGATGTTGCCGGCCCTGAGGTCTTGCCGCTTCGAGTTAGATAACTTGATGAGCCAACTGTCGAGGACAGTCCCCAAGTCGGAGTTGATATTGCCTCGATAAGGGCTTATGATCTTGAAGCTGCTGGCCTGAGGTCTTATGGCTTCGAGTTTTTGGTGACTCGATGGAGTGACTGTCGAGGACAGTTCCCGAGTGCTTGATAAATTTTTGGCCATGGGGATGTCTCTTGTGAAATAGAAAACTTCTTTGATGTGAGAAATGTTTTGATGATAGAAGATACTTCTCTGATTACTTGGTACAAGTATACATGTTTTTACCATCGAGGATTCGATTATTCTATGCGAACACGGTTCATTCGACTGTTTGGTCTGATACATCATTCTCCTGTCGAGACCCTCTTTGGCATATTTCAGTGATCTCCTGGGGGGATGCCCCTCAGTATTTGATATTGATCGAAGAGAAGCCTTCAATACTTGGTGAGTTCTCCTTAGGTAGCATATGGATGTTGCCTCGTTAAAAACATCACCGTTAAAACCTATTTGGGATAAAATCTGACGTGAGGGAAAAAGAGCGCAACACATGCTTTAAAACCTAAAGCCTTTGAGTTGGGGGTGCTTCGACTCCTTTCAATCGAACACTTGCACACAGGTTAGCGTAAAGTGTGAAAGAAAAAGGGAGAGGATTGTACCTTAGCTGCGATGGCGTTCAAGCCTTGATATGCTTTGGTTATCTGTTCCGAGGACGCAACACGGTCCTTTATTCGTTCCTACGAGGATGTAATTTGTGATTGTTACTTGGTTGTTTGCTTGTATTTTGGCTCATTCGATGTAGAAGGTGTCTGTGCCATATCGTGCACCACAAACATTTCTTTTGTTGCGTGCTGCTCTCTGTATACTGTTTTTACTCCATCCTTCGTAGGAAACTTCATCATTTGATGAAGGGACGGCACTGCCCTCATATTGTGAATCCATGGCCTTCTAAGCAATACATTGTATCTCATGTCACCTTCGATGACATGAAACTTGGTATCCTGAATTTTGCTGGCCATGTTGATTGGGAAGATGATTTCACCTTTCGTTGTCTCGCTTGCCATGTTGAATCTGTTGAGTACTCGAGAGGCGGGCACGATCTAGTCAAGCAACCCGAGTTGCTCTACCACCCTCAACCGAATTATGTTGGCCGAGCTACCTGGATCAACGAGCACACATTTAATTTGAAATTTATTCAAAAGAAAAGAATTTACCAGTGCGTCATTATGAGGTTGAGATAAGGTATCGATGTCCTCTTCACTAAATGAAAGGGCGTCTTCAGGTATGTAGCTCCGAGTTCGCTTTTCCCTGGTGATGAATACTTTCGTTTGCTTAAAAATGGGTCCATGAGGGACGTTGACTCCACCAATAATCATGTGGAAGACGTATCATGGTTCTTCAGTTTCATTTATCTTGTTTGTCTCTCTTTCCCGAAATTGGTTTTTAGCTCGATCACTGAGGAATTCTCGAAGGTGCCCTTTGCTGATTAGTCGGGCTACCTCTTCTCGAAGTTGTTTGCAATACTCGATCCTATGAGCGTGGGTATCGTGATATTCTCATATCAAGTTGGGGTTCCTCTACGAAGGATGTGATAGCACGGGTCTCGACCACCTGGTATCCCTGATCTTACTTATGGGCGATACGATGTCTGAGATATCGATGTTGAAGTTGTACTCAGATAGCCGAGGTGGCTCTACCGGCACTATGTGCCTGTCGAACCTTTCTTTGTTCACGAGTCCCCGAGGATTCTTTCCTCGGTCCATCCTTTGGTCACTTTGAGGTATGTTATGTCTAGGGATATTTCTCCGATTTTCTACGTATGGTTGATACCTTTCTTTGTTTGGCCTTGGATCTCTTTTCTGGAAGCCTCGATTTCTTTGCTAAGACTCTGATAGGATACACCGAGCCCGAGGGGGATTCCAATTAGTCGTCCTCGACCCTGATCTTTGACTGGTACCTGTTGTGTAAATCCGCCCAAACTATGGAGGGGTACTCGATTAAATTCTGCTTCAGCTGTTTTGAAGCTATCGAGCTTTGCTCATTCAAGCCTTGAGTGAAGGCTTGTACCTCCCAATCGTCGGAGATCGGTGGTAATTCCATTCGTTCCAATTGAAAGCAGGACACGAACTCCCTTAACATCTCATTCTCCCTTTGCTTGATTTTGAAAACATTAGATTTCCTTGTAGTGACCTTGATGGCACTAACATGTGCTTTCACAAAGTAGTCCGCCATCATGGCAAATGAATCTATCGAGTTTGGGGGCAGGTTATGATACCACATCATGGCCCTTTTGGATAGCGTTTCTCCAAACTTTTTCAATAGAACATATTCAATCTCTTCATATCTTAAGTCGTTCCCTTTTTCAACACAAGTGTAGGCAGTAATCTCATTGGGGTCCAAGATTCCGCTGTACTTCGAAGGTCGGGCATTCTGAATTTCTTCGGGATAGGAATCGGAGTTGCACTTGACGAGAATGGCTTTTGCACGAACTTTTTTGAATCTACACCCTTTAGAATCGGGGGTGCGCCTGGGATCTGATCGACCCTCGAGTTTTAGGTCTCCATTTTTTTTTGTCGTTAGCTTCTATCTTCTTTTCGCCAGATTCAATCCTTTTTGCGAGGTCTTCGAGCATCTTCATAATGGCGGGGTCGGCTGCTGACCCATTCTTGCTCGATCTTTCCGGTGCCTGTTCGACTCGAGGAGCCGTTTCTGGTGGTGCTGTGCTTGGGGTTCTCTGATGGCTTTGTAGCTGAGCAATAGCCACCTGTTGTGCCTGCAACATCTAAAAAATGACATGAAGTCTAACTTCCCTTTCCCTTTGATCAGGGTCTCCCTGTGCTTCACGCTGGTCTCCTTCACGCACACTTTCGTCTGTATGAGAGATCACATCGACATGTTGAGCATGGCGTGAGCCTTCATCAATAGGAATTTGCACTGGTTCCCATTCAGAGTTTTGTGGTGGCATACTGGCACCTGAAGCAGCTGCGCCATTCTCTCCATGGTCCCCAGGACCGTTGTCTTCATGTGCGTTAACTGAGTTAGACATTTTCTGACCTGAAATTGAAGATTCTTGGGCAAGAAAAAGTATGAAGAATAACTTGTGTTTTTAGAAAACCAGCACTAAAACAATCATTATTATTTTTTGCCCCACGGTGGACGCCAAATTATTTACCTTGAAAACGGTAATTACAATTATATTTGATTTTGTGGTTCTAAAACTATGCGATCTATTTTAATACCGGTTGTTTAGGCAGTAGATGCTGCGTGTGAAGTGAGAAAACGAAATAAGAGCAAAAGGGAAATGAGATTATGCAAACCGGGCAACAGAGAGTCCGGTCTCGAGGGTGGTCGGAAAAGGCCTCGAGGTCGAGCTTTGGAATCTTGACAAGGGGCTATCGACAACGGTATAACAGTGTTGAAAGACTTAATAATAACCTATTTATGATCAATAACAAGTAATAAATGAATAATAACTCAAGAACACAATAAATGAGAAGCAATTGTAGAGAATATTTTTGTTAGAGGGCAGAGGATGTTCTTGTTCTTGTATTCAATATCATATATGTTACAAAGTGACAGAGGTCCCCTTTATATATGAGGGGGAATCCCAACATAGTACATGTGTAATTAATGCAAAGAGAGATGGCTGGTATATCCATTTAATGCCACATTACGGGCTTGTACTAATTTATGTACTTTGTCAGCTTTAACCACGTGCCTTTTGAGATTTTTCCGCCTTTCCATGTTGGTCTTCAATTTGTACTGCCCCGAGGTCGAGGACCTTCGATATGACCCCTCGATGCCGAAATTCGAGCCTTCGAGCTTTCTAAGCGCCGTAATGACCGTAAAATCAGGCTCTCCGATTTTAACCGTATACAAAAATTGTTGTTGGTACACCACTTGTTATTATTGCTAACAATGTCATGCCTCTTGATATGATATTTGCATGTAATGTATGACATAGGAATATTATTTCGATTCTGCCGGAGGCATCTACAAAGAATAATCTCGATATACCTGAGTCGACTCTCGATAATATAGTCTTGAAAGCTTGTTCTTTATTAGGATTTTGCTTTGATTGTGTTTCCTCAGACACTTGTATAACATTTTGATTCTTAATAATATACTAACCTTTTTACTTTGTGTTCTAACGCTCTTTCTATGGAATAAATTTATGTATCCTAAGATTTTTTTTAACTTGAATAAAAATTTTACTTTAAAAACTAATTAAATTGGATTCTCTTGCTAAATATTAATAAAAAGATTTAATTGTTTGGTTTTAACATAAAAAATAATTGATTCTATGTTGTTTCAGATCTTAATATTAGTTCATATCTTATTTTGAATATTTAATTTTAATTATAATTTTATCCACTATAAATTTTATTTTCAAGGAGTAAAAGATTGGTATGACATTTCACTTTTAGATCTTTACATTTGTAGAATCATTAGTGGTACTGACTCTTATCAACCATTTTTTTTCTCTTTCTCACACATTTATATTCTTAAATATTTTCTTAGTTGTTGTTTAGTAATTGGGTATTTTTCAATATTACAGGGAAAATTGATAAAAAATATTATTGAGTAGGAAAATATTCAAATTGAATATAAAAATATATTATCGCGAGAGTATTTTTTTTTCTCAATTTCAATTTTTGATGCGATCCATTTAATATTACTTTTTGTTTTGTATTGGACATTGTGGAGTGGTACTGTATTGCCAATACAGGGGGTTCTTATGAAATTGATTTTATAAAACCATCCTACATATTTTTAATAAGAATTTAATAGATAAATTTTATAATTTTAGAATCTTAAATATTAAAAATTAGCAAAGAAGGTATTGTAGTCCAAAGAATATATTATTGCAGTTATGTCCTTTCCGTATGAGTTCTCCCGCTTAATATTTTAGGGTTACTTGGTATATTAATAATATATTTATTGTTATAATAGTATATGCTCTTCTTTTTCTAAATGGATTTGGACAATATAATGCATTCTCAAATTAAATTACTAATAGGACATTATAATACATTTTCGAATTAAATTAGTAATACGAATTTTTAAGAAGTACATCATATAAGTAACAGGATTACATGACTAACGATATTTAATTGTTCAATTTTATATTAATTAGACAATCTAAAATTAATTATACTAATAGGATTTCTCGTAGAGACAAAGTAAGCCCGTAATGGACCAAGCTCGAGCTCGAAGACAGAGCACAAAACATGAAGATCGGAGTGCTCGCTGAAGACCGACACCGGGCATGACCGATCTCGAGTGACGCATAGTAACAGAATGACGAGATATTAGCAGACGGTCAAAGATCACGGCGGGAATCACCGGAGCAAATCGAATCAGACAGTTATTGACACCAATCATGGGATTGTTTCCGTTATTAGAATTGCACCTTGTTTAGTATTCCTCTACTATATAAAGAGGGACCCCATTCATTTGTATCATCTATCATTCACTGATTAAAATATATACGCTGCTCTACTTCTCTTACTGTTCATTGCTCTTTGCTATTATTCTTCATTGTTCTTATTATCGAACTTCGAGACCATCTCGAATCGAGGTCGAGCACACTGCTGATACACTGGTTTGATTTACTTTATTGTCTAATTTATTTATTTAATTCACTATTTATCAATTGGTATTGAATTAGATCACATATCCTTATAACCACAATGCAAATTTAATTGTTACTCGAATTTTAGGGTAAACAATTATAAAACTAATATCTAGAATTTCGATTATGTCCTTTTATTATGAGTTATTATGCTTAATATTTTAAGGTTATATATATTTTTGCTAGTTATTTTATTTTTTTAAAGCGGCTATAATAATTTTTTCCTAATAAAAAAGTTAAAAAACAGTGTGAAATCCGGGGGAAAAAAAATCCCAAACCCAACTGCATCAGAACACGGAAGCCACGTGTATGAAGCTTGACTTTATTTATCAACCAGATTTCAATTATTAACTTGTAGAGCATAAAATCAGATCCATACACAAATACTCGATAAAACTCTCCTTGTATCTAAATCTAATCAATTTCTCAGATCCAAAATCCGATCTGAACAATGTCGTCGACTTTCAGCGGCGATGAAACTGCTCCTTTCTTCGGCTTCCTCGGCGCCGCTGCGGCTCTCGTCTTCTCGTGTAAGTTCTCAAATCTTAAATAGATTCGCATCAAGTCGTAATATACTTTAGATCTAATTGACGTTCTGTCGAATATCTCGTAGGCATGGGAGCAGCATACGGAACAGCAAAGAGTGGTGTAGGAGTGGCGTCTATGGGAGTGATGAGACCGGAGCTGGTGATGAAATCCATTGTTCCGGTGGTTATGGCTGGTGTGTTGGGTATTTATGGTTTGATTATTGCTGTTATTATCAGTACTGGTATTAATCCCAAAACGAAGTCGTATTACCTGTTTGATGGATATGCTCATCTCTCCTCTGGTCTCGCTTGTGGTCTTGCTGGACTTTCTGCTGGAATGGCTATCGGTATTGTTGGTGATGCCGGTGTTAGGTATTCATTTTTTTTTTGTAAAAAAATTTTACTGGCATTTTTGCTGCTTCATTATCCACCTATTACTTCCATGCTAATGCCTGTTGACTTAAATCTGAGAGATTTTATATTGGTGATTGGTGAGAATTAGGCGAAGTTGAGTATTTGTCTTGTATTACCTGTTAAAATAAGGTTAGGATTCGGCTTTCTGGTTATCTCTTTTTATAGGTTCCAAAGGTTACAATATTGTATCTTGATCGAGATACTTGGTATGTATGCTCACTAAGTTGTGATTTCTTTGTAGGAAGATGTTGGTAGTATGAAATCTAAAAAAAGAAAGTAAACTTATCAAAAAAAAATGTAAACTTTTGTTTCAAGCTAGTTAACCATAGGAAGGCATTTTGGGTAACTTTTGTTAAGGTCAAACTTCATAGTTCTAGTGTGTCATCTAAATTTGTCTAGTCCTGGTTAGAAATAATTTTCTTGTGTACTTTTCAAAGTTATATCGGGAATTATGCAGCAATACTAAGGTTAAGTGGCCTGAGTTGTATGTCGAATGAAGGTTAGAACCAAACCCACAAATAATAAATGGGTTAGGTTGCAGTTAGCAAATTGTGGAGAAAAACACTCTTATCAAAGTATTTATTGAGAAGTTCTGTTGTAATAGATTGTAAGCATTGCTTTTGGGACTACCAGCAACCTTACACACAAACATTAGTTAGATGTATGTACATTAGATGTTATCATTGAAGACAGTGTTCATATAACTCTCTAATAATAAAATGAGCCATATGTAACTACAATGGCATCCTATACCATTTTTATATTTTGGTGTATCATTGATATAATTGTTAAGTCAAGTTAACATATTAAATTCCGTGCTCTGGCCAAAACAATCACCTAATTTGGGAAGACTGAGTGTTTATGATCTAGGAAAATTGATTTATTCTGTTTTTGAGTTGTGCAACAATTGTCTGCACTTTCATTAAATAAGAACTTCCGAATATAGTGCTATTTCAAAAAGTTTACACGATGCACTTTTCATTCATTTTATCAATCAATCAACTTTGAGTCCATTATGCTACGTACAATATTTCTAGGATTATTTATCATTAGATTGATTTTACGCTGGCACTTAACCTACAATAAGTCAATAACTCTTTTCCTTTATTTGGGCTTAGGATTGGCTACTCTTCTATCTTACAGAACTTCTACCTTTTCGAAGCGTGGCCTTTATCTGTTCTTTTAGGCCATCTTCTTCTCTGACTACTATATAGTTTTACCATCACCTCTAAACACTATTTTCTGCGTCTTTTAGTTTTTCAATTTTGGCTTCTGCAAATACTAGTTTGTGTTTAGAGAATATTTGTCACTGCGTGATAGTTGAAAGATCAGATGATGATTGATCCTTCTTCACTCTGCGTATTTGCTCCTTTTGGCATGTATTTTATGCTACAGAATTCTGTATCTTTGATAATCTTTGACTTGATTGTAATCATCTTGGACGAACATTTCAGTTAAATATTTGAATGTACTTTCATATGTGTTTTTCATGTAATGTAAATGATTAAGTTGATATTTTATATGCTAATGAATAAGTTGAAACCTTAAAAAAAAAGTCTAGAAGATGCCAAAAGATAAAGGAATAACCTTTCTCCCTTTTGGTGATGTAAGCTTTGTAAGAAAACTGAGGTCTGTAATACCAACAGATACTTTTGTGAAACTATGGGTTTGCTCAGATATTTCTGTAGATTTTCTCAGCGCAAAGATTTTAAAAAGTAAGGGGGCAGGATTGGAACATATGAGACCAGTTTTATGTTTCCTTAAGATATCAGGAAGCTTATATCTTTTATAAGACTGCCTCCTCATTTTTTCTCATGATAATGTGATTGCTGTTAGTGATATTAGGTTTCTAATTTTTGGCCTCAATACAGAATATGGTTTTTAACAAGCCAAGACAATCTAGAAATCTTCTGCAGTTATACTCTTCTTTGCATTGTGTGATGCAGTTATTATGCTTGGACATGATGGGGCGTCTCCCATGATTTTAACCGTTATTGTGCTTGGACATGGTGGGGCGTCTCCCATGATTTTGGTTAATTTCCCTCCTCACAAAAATTGTTGCCTTTGGTTAGGCCAAAAGGCCACTGATTCATTTCATTTGCCTTTTGCAATTCCAACCTGCTCTAAAGGTGTAACATGAATGACACTAGATTGTATTTTTTATCTTATAAAAAGAAAAATGAATGACACTAGATTGAGCTCCATGGTGTCCTGCAGAGAAGCCTTTCTCCTAATAAAGTGTGGGGAAGTAAAGTGAAAACTAAAAAGTATTCTGGCAGTTGAAGGTCAGCTGATAGTTAGTACCTATGGTGTCCTTCAAAGTGTGTGTTATTTTTAGCAATGGGCTTTCCAGACGTGGAAGCTTCGTTTGATGGAAGACTGACCCAAAAAATGTAATTTGTACTCTTGATAATGCTGCACAGCTGCAGCATGTTAGTATATTTCAATATACCTTAGGTCTTCCATTATTGATGCCTTTGTTTTCCTCTCTGATTTCTTTGTCATATATCTTGACGTTTTCTCAGACACTTTTTGCTTGATTATCATTCTCAAAATTTTCTGGCTTCTTTAAGTGGTGAGGCTAAACTGTTCAAGGTCCATAGTTGTCTTTTCTTAGGGCGTCTCATTTTTGATGGAAGAAATTAAGCAACCAGTGAGTCATTGTTAGGGGTACTGCAGCTTAATTATTGTATGGACATTCTCTTCTGTTTAAGTCATTGGCGCTATTATTGCATTGTGTCATGTTGATTGCATTTTATTGCTAATGTACTGAACAATATTCATATTCTTACAGGGCTAATGCACAACAGCCAAAGCTTTTTGTTGGGATGATCCTCATTCTCATTTTTGCTGAAGCTTTGGCTCTTTATGGACTTATTGTTGGAATTATATTGTCTTCCCGAGCTGGGCAGTCCAGAGCAGAGTGAACTTGTCTTATTAATGCTATTCTTACTATGATGTATGTGAGACTCGGTACACTTTGGCAAAGGTTGATCCTTGCTAAAGTCAAAAAGCTATCTATGCCTACGCTTGTTATTCATGATGGCACGGTTGCTACTGGTGCTGCTATGTGCTGTTTGTAGAAGTAGGAGTGAGTATTTATTTTAATAATAACTTAAGAAGCTGTCGTATTTGATCACTATTTGTTGTATCTTGCAATTTTCTATTTTTGAACAGCGTTGTGCATGTAATGATTTATTCTTCTTCTATAATTTGTTATGACCCCGTGCAACATGTATGACATTCCGCTTAAATATTTCTCTGAATAACAAACTCTATTGGGTGATGCTGCTTGAAGATGCAGATATGGTTCATGTATCATTTAGTGTGTTGGAACTATCTTGTGCTGCACAAAGGTAATCGTATGGTCACTATTTCTTTTAATTTATGGCTTGTAGTCACTAGTATCTGCTCTGATCCTCTGTGTTTAGATCTAGATCTCTTCTTTATAAATTTGTTTTGTTTGCGTATTTTTCGCATTAGTTTTCTTTTTGTTTCTTCTTCATTTGGTTTTCCTGTGCAACGGGAATATAGTATCAAGTCCTCTTTAATTTAAGCTACGAATCTGCAAATAGAAGATCAGCCCTTAGTAGATGGTTGGTTGGTTGCATACATGCTCTCAGGGTGTCAAACGGGCAAGTCGGGTCGGATGTGAGACAGTCGAAAACAGGTAATGTAAAAATGGATAAATTATCTATCCGACCTATATTTAATATGGACAAATGGGTTAACCGGATCCATATTATCCATGAATACTTGAAAAATATCACTTTTGGTAGTATTCTTAATCTTCCAAACTCGAGTAAGATTCAATTTGAGGCTTTATAAATGTAAAAGTTAAATCCATTAATTATTCATTGGTTATCCATCTTTAAGTGGATAATATGGTTTTTATCTATATCTGATTCGTTTTTAAAAAATTCATTATCCAATCCAATTTTAATGGATTATATGAGTGGACAATTATTTTCTTTTAACCATTTTGCCGCAACTACTCTATCTTATATCACCCTCTAGCTATAAAATTTGTAAATGCGCTGCTTTTGGAGGATATATTATCCGCTTTTAAGGGGCAGAAACTAAATCCGTTTGGGGTTGTGGTCAGGGTTATGAGATTGATACACTATCAGAACTACGGTTGTATATGTCCTCCATATATCATTGGGCTTCGTTTGGACTCATTTCATTTTAATGTGCAATAATTTATACGTATTTAAGACAATTTTAGGCTTCTATAACACTACAAGGTTGTTCAAAACTGAGATGCAATAATGTAAAATCTTCGATCAAGACCAGCAGGTATATGTCGGGGAAACTTATGCTGCCTAAATGTAGGAGGTATATATTTTCTATATCTATGAATTATAACATGGAGTAGTTAATCATCTGTTTATGTTAAGAGAATGGTATTAACAAGTGAAAAATTATGTTTGAGTCGATGGGTATGACCAAACAGCTTGTCTCTTCCGCAAACCTGATATTTACTTCCTCATACCAATACTGTTCGAGCTATCTTGCGCGTACCTTAAGTAATTTCGTCGGATATCTGCTACATTTTACCAATACAAGTAACAAGTAATCTACAAGGCCGGAACGTATGGGATAAACTCATCTAACGTTTTTTTAGAGATCTGTACATCAGACCTCATGGTTCTCAATCTACCTCATAAATCGCTATACTTTGTTCTCTACCTTTTGTTTTAATATTAACATATGACTGCTTCTGTTTTTACACTTAGATCTTGAAAGAATTTTCTGGTGCGTAATTCTGTAGTCTGCTATAACGGCTCAATTTTCTTCTTCAACTGATCTCTAGTTCTCTTGGTCAAATATTTTTCGAGGGTACTTTCCTGAGCTATAATGTATTCTCGAGCTACTAAGCTCCTAATATCCTTTTTTCTATCTGAAATCTTCATATAGAAATTTTCTAAGGAATTTTGGAACTCTTCTAAGAAACGTTAATTCTGAACAAGACAAGAGAAGAAAAAGAAGTGAAAAAGAAAAACTGAAGTCGTAAATATTTTTTTATCTATTTTGCAAAAAGGCAGCCTTGTGCACTAAGCTCCCGCTATGCGCGGAATCCGAAGAAGGGCCGGACCACAAGGGTCTATCGTACGCAGTCTTACCCTGCATTTTTGCAAGAGACTGTTGTATGAGTCGAAATCAGACCGAGGAAATTCAGCACAAAGAGGTGATTATCATGAAAGATTTGTAATTATCGTGAGCAATTCGGCCGAGGTCGACCAGTGATTAACGGAACGTACCGCCAGACAGTCAACTGCGGCCGAGGTCGAGTAGTGTAGGTAGTAGGAACGGTTAGTTTTGTATTGGGATCTTCAGAGGGAATATTTTCTTTGGGAATATCCCATATAAATAGAATGAGAGATAAGGTCAAGGGGATGTAATATTCTATGTGATAAGAACTATTTTGAAAAGCAAGCTCTCTAGATAAATACAAAGAACACAATTCTGAAGAGATTCGTCTTTTTGGATTATTCCTTGTCATTTCCGCCAGATCCGAGAAAGTCTTCAATATTCTTGTCATTCATCATTGTCAGAGGAAGGAATCATCCACCTCATTCAATATTGGTTGGATCTTCCTCTTTATTTATATTTGGCGCCATTTATTGCTATTTAATATCTGATATTTCTAATACATTATTGCATTCGAAGCATTTAATACTTAATGCATTAAATCTGTCGTGACACTGTCCACATCTTCTACATTATTTAACCAGATATGAAGTTATTATATTTAACTAGGATTAACCTCTTAAATAACTGATTAATTAGTTTAGCAAAAAATTATCACTTTTTGGTAAATAATTTTGCGCCGTCTGTTGATACCCAATTTTTCCTCAAAATATTTTTTAGTTTGCATATATACCTTCAAAATCATGTTTTGATAGCAACTGGTATTTTTCTATATTTTTACTAATTTATTTTTAATTTATCTAGCATTTTATTTCCAATAATTAATTACAAAATCGCATTACAAATGATTTCAAAAACCTTTCTTGATTTAATGTATTATTTTTGATCTTATTAAGACCAAATTATTTCACAATTAGCCAAATTGACATTCTTTGGCTACAATTGCAATAACTTTGCAATTACAGACTAATCACATGTTTTATACTATTTTTATCTAATAATTAGTCATTTTATATTTTAAATACTAATTAATCATTTTAATTTATCTTCTAAGTATCAATTTTATTTTTCATAATTATCAACTATTTTTATAAATTGTTTTAGCCAATTTAAGTGGGTATTTAACAATTAGCCACCATTATTTCAATTTTAGCCCAAAATTGGCCTAATCCCTAACCCAATTTAAATAACCCAACAGACCCAAGCCCAATTCCTATACTACCCGGCCCAACCTTGATGCAATCTCGACTGTTGATCAAATCTGATCAACCGTCCAGATAATCCCTTTCTAATTAAACCTAAAGACTACCCTCCCCCTCTCTCATTTTCACTCCCTCACTCCGCAGACTCATCTCCCTCATCTCTCTAAATGCTCCACCTGCTGAGCCTATCTTCCTCTTCTCCGACCGTCGCCTTGCCGGAAAAACATGGTGGTTTCACTACCCACAGTCTCATGGCTCCATCCTTAACATGTGTCACTGCCTTTGAAGAACTCAAGTGAACCAGAGGCGGTTCAATCGCCTCCTATGATCTCATGCCATTTTTTTCGGCCATCCATGGCCGTCCGAGTAAGATCTTACCACTTTCCGGTTAAAACCGGTGACTTTTGAGTTTTTTTCTCCTCTCTGGGTTCTCGCTTTGAAACCCTAACTTCTAAACCTTCCGATTCTTTTAGATCTCTAACAGATCTATACATATTATGAGTTCTTTCCATGTTTTCTTTAAGATTTTTTAATTTCCTAAAGGATTCTTCATTTTTTCGAACTAGGGTTTTTAAAACCTTTTTCAAAACAGTTCTCTTTCCGATTTCTTAGCATTATCTTATGATTTTCATCGTGCTTAAACATGATTTAAGATTTTCTCCTTTTGTTTGATTCATTTTGATAAAAAAAAAACCCCAAATTTTTGGTTTCAATCCGCGATTTTGAGTTTATTTTGCGATAATGTTTTACCTGTTCTAGTATGACTACTTTGCTTTCATGTACACTGCGTGATTTTGTGATTTTTGCTCTTAGGGTTTTTGACCCTTCGTCACTTCTGCCTAAAACATGTTTGTTATGCTAGGTCCTTTAATTATTTGTCATGTTCTGATGTGAATACCTAATTTTGTGATTAAGGTTTCTAATTTTGCCTAATGTGTATTTATTCCGCTTAAGTCAATTCTATTTTCCACTTGAATCTGCGATTAGTACTATTCTCTATGGATTCTGAGTATTCCCTTAAATATGTGATATTCTCCTTAATTGATGCGGATTTCCTGTAATTAGAACCTCATTCGAGGGTTTCCTTACTGATTTTCAGAATCTAAATTATCTCTTGCCTTATTTCTATGAATAATTCTATTAAATTAATTTATATGTGCCTTCCTTAATTGGAATATTCTGAACTTAGCCTCTATTACATTCCTTATACCTTTACTATGCTGAAATTACTTTATTGATAACATGTTTAGTATCGTTTGAAATTTAACCCCTTAATTAAGGGAAGAACTTAAACTGATTTTGTGTTGATTGATTCTAATTCCTTATTTTACTGCTTGACTATGGACTTTACCTTATTTCTGCCTATTTTCAAAACTATATATAATCTATTCTCTCATTAACACACACAAACACGAATTAATCTGTTCAACTCTCTACTTTCTCTCTTTTGTGCTAATTACTACTATTCTAAGTTAGCCGGTTGCAAGTCAAGGCTAACTATTGTGCATCTCCTACTTCCTGTTTGTCTTACTGCTTTCTTCACTTCACTGGTATGTTCTAATTCAGATTTCAGTTCTCAAACCAACATGTTTCTGTTGCTGTTGCAATTCACTGTGTTTCTAATTTGCTTTTACTTATTATTCTGTTTTTCAACATGTAACTAGGATCCTGAACTCCCCTCTGCATGTTAAGTTTATGCTTTACTTGTCTATGACCAGCATGTTTCTGTATACTTAGCACCTGCTTCTTATGTGAATCTCCATGCCTATGACTGGTACCTTAGTTTAATCATGGTCTTAGTTGTTTGGTGTTAAGCTAATCCGGTACTTTACTGTACCCCTGATCCTCTGAACCCTTAGGAGCTTCTGATTGCATGCCTATAAGTGTTTCTTCCTGCTACATGTTTGCCCTCACATGCTCTGTATTTGTCCCTCAAATCCCATTACCCCTGCTTGTGATTGTTGGACTATCCCTGGTCCTTTGTGTGATGTTGACCTTCTATTCCAATCAAGTTTCCTTCTTCAAAACTGTTTTCTTACTTACTCTTTTAAAAATAAAAAGCACTCTCACATATATTCTTAGAAGTCTAGGTTCTGCCCCTTCTGTGTGAGCATTGCCTTGGGACCTTGAGCTCTCTCTGAACTTTGACACACAGAGGCTGGTCATTCCACACTTCACTTACTCTATTTTGGCTATGAAATCTGGGTGTGAGCACTGCCCGAGATCCCTTGAGGTCCTTAGGAAACTCTAACACACCCGGATTATGAGAAGGTTGTGAAATAATACCTGGCATTGAGGACCTGGAGACTTGAGCCTATTCTGTAGGCTCCCTATAGTTAACTTCTTATTTTTCTTATATTTCAGTTGTGTAATTCATATTCAATGGTGTGTAATAATTAATTGTAAACAACTCTGGGGTCGGATAGTGAAAATGGATGGGTGATATGCATGCTGTAGTATAATTAAGGGTAGAGACCATGCTTCTAGGTTTATTTTCTCTATGCGCAATAGCAACCATGTTTAGGTACACCATGCCATGCATTATATATCATGCTACTTAGGATTTATGTGTATTCAACATCTCATCTACGCTTAGAAATCCTGCCTATAGGATAAATAATAAAATAAGTTGCTATTGCGTGATTCTGCCCATGTTCTGAAACTTCACTAGAAGTACTGTCCTAGGATAAATAAACTGCAATCATGTCTTATCATGCAATACATGTTAAGATCCTGTTCTAGGTAAACAACCATTAAAAATCTGTCACCTACTATTCCTGAAAATGTGCATAATGCTATGATTCTATGTGCATTTAGAAATCCTGTTTAAGTTATTATGCATCATGCTGCATTAGATATCATNCTGTGTCTGGAGGAATACTTGAGCCTTCATCTGCTTTCTATGCTTTCCTTTATCTGCAGTCCTACTTGTTTTGTTATATGTCGCCCTAGAATTTTACCTTTAAAACCTGAGGGTCTGCCTAGCACCTCCCTTTAGGATAGGAGTCCTAATTTCCTTCGGGACTGATAGGAAGGGACGGGTAATAGCATACAATCGAGGTCGATACCAACACTCATTTTGAATAACCTTACGGGGTGGGAAGGGTAGAATATGGATATGATGACCAGTGCGCTAATACCACGTGTAGCCCCTCTTCGAGGAGTGATTACCAGGTATTGCATTGATGTGATCCATACGATTATAAACCTATGATACCTTTTATATTCTTAGCTCGTAATCCTTTTCGAAATCTAATCTTCTTTACTGTTTTATTTAAACATCTGCATGCTTAAGACTTAAATCCCCTCTTATTTGAGCCTTTACTTGTTATTTGCTAATCGTACAAATTCACGAAACCATTTGGCCGGGAACCACACTTGTGGATCCTGAGGGGTGCCTAACACCTTCCCCTTAGGATAATTTCAAACCCTTACCCAAATCTCTGGTTAGTAACGTAGTCGTAATTGAACCCCTTCGGTGCCCTAACGCACCGTTAAAATTGTTAGGTGGTGGCTCTTCAAAATATGCAAACCCCTTTCCCAAAAGGAACGAGTTGTCCCAACCAATGTCATAAACCCTATTCCACAAGGAAAAAGGGGGCACGACATCATGGAGACTCTGCTGGGGATATCCAGGCTTTTACCATTTCAAATTGTTTTGTGAATTTGTGCCTTTATTTTAAATACTTGCACCCTTTCCTATTCCCTTTACATGCAATTAATTATTTACTTCGGGTATTTACTTTTCTTCAAAAAACAAAAATGACATGTCTCTTTGTTTCCTTTTGTAACTGCTTTAAATCATTACTACCCTTTTTACCGCTTTCTTTAACGTGCAAATACGTGACAACTTATTTTAATACTTATTATTGCATAATCATGCTCAGCATTCATACTCCACTCGTCCAAACAAAATACTATAGCAACACTTGATGAGTGGTTGCGCTCTTCCTATATTATTACCCACTAAATTCCGGAAAGGCTTATTTGCGGTAAAACTAGTCGATCAGCGGTGCAGTCGACGGTTCCGTGCGTTTACCCCTTGAGTTGTCCGCTCAAGTGTACCGATCTAAAACCCCATAGAAACCTTATTCTGTTTCACTGTTGCATGCATCATGGTCAAACCTAGTCGAGCTAAAGTGTCGTCCGAACGATAGCTTTTAAGATAGCCTTATCCAAAAGTACATCGGGTTTCCCTAAACCCAAACGGACTCCCTCACGTTCTGTGCATTTATTTGGAGAACTAAATGCTTTCTGCTAATTAGTGACGATAAATAGTCGAGTCCGGTGGGGGTAAGGGCCTAACTTTATATGCTTTGCAAAAAAAATGAGGCTCGAAGTCCCCAGATTCGGCATGGTCTCTAATATCCACCCAAAATGGTTGAGTTAGTGAGAGGATTTGCACTCTACCGACAAAGCTATCATCAGGAAACACTTGGGTAACCTACCATCTCTCCTGGAAATCCAGCCTAACAAAATGATAGTAGAGGCTGCTACCCTGTTCTGGGACCGTGAAAGGTCCGTGTTCCGCTTTGGGAACATCGAAATGACGCCTTTGATAGAATAGATAGGAGGGCTGGCTAACCTAGTATGGGAAGATCCAGGGTTGTTGATACCTGAGAGCCGCACAGGCAAAAGTTTCCTCAAAATGATGTGTCTGAAAAAGGAGGCAGAATTGGTATGTTTGGAGGATTCGTACATTCCTTTTGACTACTTGTACGAAAGGTATGGCTACAACAAATCATACCGTACCTACCATGACGAGTTTGCTATCACCTCTTTGGGACATGTCCATCGCCGAGTGTTCGTGTTTATGGTTTGCTTTTTGGGTTTGATCGTGTTCCCGATGAAGAAGGAAAGGATCCATACCAGGCTAGCCATGGTAATTAAGACCATAATAGAAGGGGTGAATGTGCAAGACTTCAACATTGTGCCCATGATCGTTTTAGACATATATCGGGCCTTAGAAAGGTGTCAACAAGGAGCAAAGCATTTCGAAGGTTGCAATTTATTACTTCAACTCTGGCTCATGGAACATCTCCAAAGAGGCGAATATCGACAAGACATTCACCGCAAAATGTGGTATGACCACATCGCTTTCCATCACCCAAAGCGAATGAATTATATACCTGACATGTTCGCTTAGCCTGAAAATGCCGAGGGATGGGTTGAGCTTTTTTATAACTTGACTGAAGAGCAGGTTCAATGGATGTGTGAATGGTTTCCGACGGATGAGTTCATCATTCGATCCTGAGACGCATCATTTATGATACTGATTGGTCTAAGGGAGACATACCCTTACGTCCCTCTTCGAGTTATGAGGAAAGCAGGAAGGAAGCAAGTCATCCCTAGGGTCGAGAAGATGAGCCAGCTTCGAGCCGACTTTCAAAATAATGACAGTCCTCACAAGTGCCAAGCTCAGCACCTGTGGCACTGCAAGGTTATACTTGAGAAAGACACCATCGAGCTAGACAGGTACCATGCCGATTATACCCTTTCTATCTTGGTTGGTTAGAAGAGGATCTGGGTGGTCAGAGCGAGCCGGGGTACGTCCGAGGTCACAGGGTCATAGATGAAAGGGCCGAGTCACAAGTCAAATATAACCAACTGCATAAAAGGATCCAGGAAAATGAGGATGACCACCACAAGATACATGAGTTCAACAAAAACCTGATCGAGGAATGGAAGGACATGGCTATCAACGCCAACAAGAGGCTGGGGTACTTGGAACGAGGTATAGTCGAGATGGAAGAAAAGTTCATCAAAAGAGTTGAAGATTGTCAAAAGGCTGAGGGAGATGCAGGGGGATACCTAGCCAGAATCTACCTGTTGCTGGGACTTCGCGAGCTGTGAAAACTGTACAAGGAAAGCAAGAATGCCGAGTTTGGGGAAGGTCCTTCTGGGACCAAGTAGATAGGAGTGTCTTTATTTTTCTATAAATGTAATAAGGCCAATGGTCATTAGTGACTTTTATTTTCCGTCTATAATTTTGGGATTTGTCTATTTTTCTTATCAATAAAATGAGGCATTTAGCATTTTAAGTTATCCAAATCAATTTGTCGCTAGGCCTACCTCGGGCACAAAGAGGTTCCCAACTTAGGACGCGTTTTACATTTATGCATTATGTGTTTAAATACCTCAATATTCTTTTTATAATCCTCACTGACTTGGTTACCTTTTGTTTTTATTTTTCTTACTCCCCTCCCCAAAGGTTAGTTCGTGCATTCTGGCATCATCAGCCTATCGCACCAGATCCAAGGGCCCTCCACCTACTCCTCCTCCTAGTCCTCCTAAGGGCAAAGACAAAGGCAAAAGTAAGATGGAAGAGTCCAGCGACACCAGAAAGGAGAATATGATTGAACGGGTAAAGGCCACTGATGGCCGAGGTATTCAGGTCATGCATGAGAACATGTCACCACTTGAACAGAAATTGCTGAAGTTTCAGGAAGAACTCGATCAAGTTCGGAATCTGGCCAACTTGTCATTTTCCCTCAACATACCCGATGTCAACCTTCCGAATGCTCAAATCCCCGCACCTCAACAAAATATCTCAAGACAGCAAAATTATCCCGCACCTCACCATCATGCCACTCCTCTAAAGAACCAAACTCTCCCAACGCAGTGCAATGCTTGCCACATCTCAAATAACACTCCACTACTCACCCAAGAACCTCAAAACCCCACAAAGGACCATTTCCACACCTATAACAATCCCATCTATGTGGAAACCGTGACCCACTCCACTCCGCCTATACCACATGCATCCGAGTCTGACAAAAAGGACTTACTTATCAGGAACCTGGCCGAGGAGCTTAGGAAACTGACTAGCCGAGTCCAGGATGTTGAAGGAACCAAGGGAATTGAAGGGTTGAATTATGAAGATCTTTGTATCCAACCTGATGTCGAACTGCCCGAGGGGTACAAACCTCCAAATTTCGAAATGTTTGATGGTACTGGTGATCTGAGAGTCCATCTGAGGACCTATTGCGATAAATTGGTTGGCGTGGGAAAAGATGAAAAAATTCGCATGAAGCTGTTCATGAGAAGTTTGAAGGGAGACGTACTTTCTTGGTACATCAGCCAAGACCCCAAGAAATGGTCAAACTGGGTAAGCATGGTGTCTGATTTTATGGACAGGTTTAGATTGAACACAGAGAAAACACCAGATGTGTTCTACATTCAAAATTTGAAGAAGAAACTCACAAAAACTTTTCGCGAGTATGCTACTCGCTGGAGGTCTGAAGCCGCTAAAGTCAGACCTGCTCTAGAGGAAGAGCAGATGAACAAGTTCGGCTTAGGACCCGCAGTATTATGAACGGTTAATAATGGTTCAAGGCCACAAGTTCTCTGGCATCATCAAATTGGGTGAGCGGATTGAAGAAGGTATTAAAAGCGGTATGGTTACAAATTTTGAGGCCTTGCAAGACACTAAGAAGGCTTTACAGTCCGGTGGTATGTCTAAGAAGAGAGATGTGGGAGCCGTAATGATTGCACAAAGAACCAAGTCCCTACTCAAATACCAAACTTATCCAACACCTCCAGTTACATACCAGCCAACCCTGAATTACCAAGCACCCTCGCCGAACTACCAAGATCCATCACCTTCCTACCAATCTTCACCACCCACATATCAACCTGCTTCGCCCAGATACTCACAACCCGCTCCTGTCTACCACACTTATAATTCCCAGCCATCCCATTACCAATCACCCCCTGCACGCCATAACTTCCCTAGACCTCGTCCCAATTTTGATCTCCGCCCTCCAAAGCGATACACCGCCATAGCCAAGACCATTGACCAGATGTATGAGAAGCTCAAAGCTGCTGGTTATGTCACACCTATCCCTGCTACCACCCCTGAGAACCCTTTTCATTGGGTTAACCCAAACAAATCCTGTGCATACCATTCCGGCATGAAAGGACACACCGTCGAAGAATGCCGCTATCTGAAGGACAAAATACAGGCTCTCATTGACAACAAGATTATTGTGTCAAAAGACCCCGCTCCAAACGTCTGCGATACTGTCAGACCATAAGGGTAGAGGTATCCATATGATTTAAATAGAAGATGATTGGATCCCGAGGGGTCAATCGGGTTGATCGCAGAAGGAGATGACCCAAAGAAACCCGCAGTCACTCTCAAACCGATCATAGTCCAAATTCAACCATCTAAGGACGCTGAGGTGAATATGTCTATACCATTTGAGTTTGAAGCAGCACCACCTGTAAAGTCACCAGTGCCAATTGAAGTTGAGTTTGTATCTCCAGAAAATGCACTGACACCATTCGAGGTCGCAGTATTTCCACCCCGAACACACATTCCGTTTGAAGTAAGGATGGCCGCACCAATTCCGGTGGCAATGTCAACCACGCCACCCTTCTATTCAAACGCTATCCCTTGGGACTACACAGCCGAGGCGAGAAGGAAAGGCAAGGTCAGGTATGAGGAAGCTGTCGCAGCACAGGGTATGACGAGAACTGGTAAGGTCTACACCCCTGAGCATCTGGCCGAGTCAAGAAAGCAGGCGGCCAACCGGCCTCCCCTTATCAAAACAGGTCCCGATGACCTTTGGAGAAAGGTACAGGCTAAGGAGTATTCAGTCATCGACCAGCTGAACAAGACACCGACACAGATATCCATCCTCTCTCTGCTGCAAAATTCTGAAACACACAAAAATGCTTTGTTGCAGGTGTTGAGTGAAGCATATGTGCCAAACAACATCAATAGCGGGGAAATGGCCAATATGGTAGGCCAGGTATTGGAGAGTCATAAAATCACTTTTCATGAGGACGAGCTACCGCCTGAAGGATTGGGGCACAACAAAGCGCTGCACATCATCGTGCAATGCGAAGATCATTTCATCACAAGAATCTTGATCGATGGAGGTTCTAGTCTTAACATCTGTCCGTTGATAACACTCAAGAAACTGGGTAAAGGGCAACATGAGATAAGGGATGGAGCGATCAATATTAAAGCCTTCGACGGTTCTCAGAGGTCCACCATGGGAGAGATCAGTCTATGTTTGCAGATGGGACCAACTTGGTTCAAAGTAGATTTCCAGGTGATAAATGTGCCAGCATCCTACAACCTGTTGTTGGGACGACCCTGGATTCATGCTGCTGGGGCTGTAGCGTCAACACTACATCAGGCGGTAAAATTCGAGTGGAACCACCAAGAGGTGATTATTCATGGTGACGGTAGAAACCCCATTTATAGTCGTCAAACTATTCCGGTGATTGACGGAAAAAGGAAGATAGGCAGGGGAACTTACCACCACATTGAGCGGGTCAACGCTATCGAAAAGGACAAGTGGTAGGATAGCAAGATTGAGAGCATCCTAAACTGGAGAGGATATGATCCAGGCAAAGGGCTCGGTAAGAACCTCCAAGGGGTCATGAAGCCCATAAAGCTCAAGGAACATGGCACCACTTTCGGTCTAGGGTATGAGTACACTTGGCAGGAATTCAACGACTGGTCGCCACCTTGGCGCGGTCCTTATTACCCTTTGGAGCAGCTGATACCTCATTTTGAGCAGACTTTCAAGCAGGCCGACATTATTTACGGATCAGACGAAGAAGAAGCACTTGCAGCGATGAGGAGTTTGTTCCTAGAGGACGAAGATATGGATTGCTGTGTTGTTCTCGAGGAGGGGGAGGAAGGCCCTTCCATACAGACTGTAATCAAGGGGAAATATCTCAAGAACTGGTCTATCAAGACGACCAAAGCCCAACGAGCCTCGGGGTAGCAAGGCTAAAACAAGCATTATTTACTGTTTTATTTACTAAATGATTTTCCTTTTCCTGCATTTTTCAATTTCTGCAATAAAGATCTTCAATGTTCAAAACAGTTATTCAATCCATCAAAGCATATTCTAAATGTCTCTTACGAATCCAATATTTATTTCTATTGTCTTCGCTCATTACTTTATTTATACAACATTACTATTACTTGTCTTGATGAACCGATAACTGTGACATGCAATGGGACGACGCAGCAAAAGGAAATTGATTAAGATGAAGACGACATACCTGGCGAGATTGTCAAAGAAGTTGAGAACTTTGAGAACAGATCTAAGTCCAACCTGGACGAGACTGAAGTTATCAACTTGGGAGATTCAAAAAACGTCAAGGAGACTCGTATCAGCATTCATTTTTCACCATCAGAAAAGAGAGAATACACAGAGTTTCTAAAAGAGTATGAGGACGTATTTGCATGGTCGTATGATGACATGACTGGTCTAAGTACGTCTATTGTTGCTCACAAACTGCCAACCAATCCAATGTGTCCACCGGTGAAACAAAAGCTCAAAAATTTCAAACCCGACATGAGTTTGAAAACAAAAGAAGAAGTTACCAAGAAGATCAACACCAAAGTTTTCCGGGTAGTAGAGTACCCGACATGGTTAGCCAACATTGTACCTGTGCCAAAGAAGGACGGGAAGGTCAGAGTCTGCGTCGACTACCGGGATCTCAACTGGGCCAGTCCGAAAGACGACTTCCCCTTACCAAATATACACATTCTGATTGACAACTGCGCCAAGCATGAATTGCAGTCCTTCGTGGATTGCTTCGCCGGTTATCACCAGATTTGGATGGATGAGGAAGATGCTGAGAAAAAGGTGTTCATCACGCCGTGGGGAGTGTATTGTTACAAGATGATGCCATTCGGCCTAAAGAATGCAAGGGCCACCTACATGAGGGCCATGACCACCATATTCCATGACATGATTCACAAGGATATCGAGGTGTACGTGGATGATGTCATTATCAAATCAAAGAAAGTTGCTGATTACATGGAGAATTTGGGGAAGTTCTTCAACAGATTGCGAAAATACAATATGAAACTAAACCCCGCGAAGTGTGCATTAGGGGTTCCTGCTGGGAAGTTGCTGGGGTTTATTGTAAGCCGCCGGGGAATAGAATTGGATCCGTCAAAAGTCAAAGCCATTCAAGAACTACCACCACCAAGGAACAAGAAAAATGTGATGAGTTTCTTGGGGGGGCTTAATTACATAATCCGGTTTATAGCAGAGTCTACATTCATCTGTGAGCCAATCTTTAAGATGATGAAGAAGGACGCTGCGACCAAGTGGACCGACGATTGTCAAAAGGCTTTCGACAGAATCAAGGAATATTTGTCAACACTGCCAGTCCTAGTACCGCCCGATCCAAGAAGACCTCTGTTACTCTATCTTGCCGTGTTAGATGGAGCTTTCAGCTGCGTTCTGGGGCAGCACGATGAAACGGGAAGGAAGGAACAAGCTATCAGCAAGAAGTTCACTCCATATGAGGCCCGGTATTCTCTATTAGAGCATACCTGTTGTGCTCTAACATGGGTCGCCCAAAAGCTGAGGCACTACTTGTGTACCTACACAACATATCTCATATCAAGGATGTATCCATTAAAGTACATCTTTCAGAAGCCCATGCCCACTGGCAAGCTAGCCAAGTGGCAAATCCTGCTGAGCGAATTCGACATTGCTTACATGACTCAGAAGGAAGTTAAAGGACAGGCTCTCGTAGACCATCTTGTTGAGAATCCCGTAGACGGGAATAAAAACCCCTAAAAACATATTTTCCTGATAAAGAGGTATCATTCGTAGGAGAAGATATTGCAGAATCCTATGATGGTTGGAGGATGTTCTTTGATGGAGCAGAAAACTTCAAAGGAGTCAGTATTGGAGCAGTCCTAGTATCAAAGACCGGTAGGCATTATCCGATATCTGCCAAACTCAGGTTCCCTTGCACCAACAATATGGCCGAATATGAAGCCTGCATCTTGGGGCTCAATATGTCCATCGACATGAATGTCTAGGAGCTGTTAGTGATCGGTGATTCAGACTTATTGGTACATCAGGTACAAAGAGAATGGACAACAAAGAATTCCAAGATACTGCCGTATTTGCACCACGTACAGAAAGTAAGAAAGAGGTTCACAAAGATAGAATTCCGGCACGTCCCCAGAATCCAGAATGAGTTCGCCGACGCATTAGCTACTTTGTCCTCAATGATCTAGCATCCGGACAAGAATTTCATTGACTCCATTCCTATAAAGATCCATAATCAGCCAGCTTACTGTGCCCATGTCGAAGAAGAGGCAGACGGAAATCCTTGGTTTCATGACATCGATGAGTACTTGGCAAAAGGAGAATACCCCGAGCTTGCAAATTCCACCCAGAAACGCGCACCTCAAAGATTGTCCAACAATTTTTTCCACAGTGGAGGAATCCTGTATAGGAGGACTCCCGATTTGGGGTTATTAAGGTGTGTTGACGCAAAAGAAGCATCAAAATTGCTGGAAGAAATTCATGCTGGGACATGAGGCCCACATATGAACGGTTTTGTTCTAGAAAAGAAGATACTCCGAGCTGGATACTTTTGGATGACTATGGAAACGGACTGCATCCAGTATGTTCGGAAGTGCCATTGCTGCCAGATACATGGGGATATGATAAAGGTGCCTCCAAGTGAGCTCAATGCAACCAACTCACCATGGCCGTTCGCCGCTTGGGGTATGGACGTTATTGGACCAATCGAGCATGCCGCCTCCAATGGCGACAGGTTCATTTTGGTCGCCATTAACTACTTCACTAAATGGGTCGAAGCAACCACCTACAAAGCAGTTACTAAGAAAGTTGTGGCCGACTTTGTCCGCGACTGCATTGTTTGTTGGTTCGGAGTTCCAGAGTCAATCATCACCGACAATGGTTCTAATCTCAACAGTGACTTGATGAAAGCTATGTGTGAAAATTTCAAGATCAAACACAAGAATTCCACATCATACAGACCTCAGATGAATGGAGCCGTAGAGGCTGCTAACAAAAACATCAAGAAGATACTAAGGAAGATGATAGAAAGGCACAAGCAATGGAATGGCAAGTTATCATTCGCTTTATTGGGATACCGCACCACTGTCCGCACATCAACAGGGGCAACCCCCTATATGCTAGTTTATGGTACAAAGGCTGTAATTCCTGCCGAAGTGGAGATTCCATCTATAAGAATTATACAGGAAGCTGAGCTCAGCGATGCAGAGTGGGTAAGAAGCCGTTATGATCAACTAGCCCTCATAGACGGGAAGAGAATGAATGCAGTATGTCATGGTCAACTATATCAGAACAGAATGGCCAGGGCCTTCAACAAGAAAGTCAAGTCGAGACGATTCACACCAGGGCAACTGGTGTTAAAGAAAATCTTTCCGTTTCAAGATGAATCCAAGGGGAAGTTCTCTCCCAATTGGCAAGGTCCGTACATGGTTCATAGAGTGCTGATAGGAGGAGCACTCATACTTGCAGAAATGGACGGAGAAGTTTGGCCAAAACCGATCAATTCAGATACAGTCAAGCGCAACTATGTGTAATCTTTATGATTTCTCAGTGATGTAATTTGAACTATGCCTGAACTGATTCCCGTTTAAGAGGGGATACGTAGGTAGCTCTATGGGTTCAGTCACAATTCAATAAAAATCTATTTTTCCCCGTAATTGGAAACTGGGGCAGAATTTTGAGGAGGGCCCTCAAAATTCCGAAGCGAGTAGCAGTCCACAAGCATTCACCCAGCCAACTGGGGCATAATTTTGAGGAGGACCCTCAAAATTCTGAAGCAAGTTCAGCCAATCACCGCGCGAGCATCAGTCAGAGGCGTCCACCTAGCAAACTGGGGCAGAATTTTGAGGAGGACCTCCAAAATTCCGCAGCAGAAGAGGTCGCAATGTCTTAAGCCGTGTCATGTCATCGGTTCATCTAAAAAACTATTTTAGATTATATATAACAAAATCATGCATATTTATTTTTTTCTGAAGCAGCTTGTTTAGCGAACGCTACCCCAATGACACAATTAGTATCATCATGATCAAGAAAATGAGCCAAGCAGAGCCAGTAGGAATGCGAACTAACCTTTCCCCTTTACAAAACTCACGATCTTTCTTTGGATGCAGGCACAAAATTGCAAAAGCCCCAAAACATATTATCCGCTCAAAGGACAAACATCGTTCCTCAAACTCGTCATGCCAACATTTATTATCAGCACAAACAATGCTTCATTATCACAATGCTCTACCGCAATTTAACACCAGCTAAGAATTTCTGTTGTCCTTCCTTAATTCTTGCATATGGCTACCTTTCTGCCTTCCGAGACTAAACGCCGTCTCCATCTGCATTCGCATATTTCATAAGGCTACCTTTCTGCCTTCCGAGACTAAACGATGTCTCCATCTGCATTCACATATTGCATAAGGCTACCTTTCTGCCTTCCGAGACTAAACGCTGTCTCCATCCACATTCGCATATTGCATAAGGCTACTTTTCTGCCTTCTGAGACTAAACGCTGTCTCCATCTGCATTCGCATATTGCATAAGGCTACCTTTTTGCCTTCCGAGACTAAACGCTGTCTCCATCTGCATTAGCATATTGCATAAGTCTACCTTTGGCTACCTTTCTTCCTTCTGAGACTAAACGTTTTCTCCATCTGCATTCGCATATTGCATAAGGCTACCTTTCTGCTTTCCGATACTAAACGCTGTCTCCATTTGCATTCGCATATTACATAAGGCTACCTTTCTGCCTTCCGAGACTAAACGCTATCTCCATCTGCATTCGCATATTGCATAAGGTTACCTTTCCGCCTTCCGAGACTAAAAGCCGTCTCCATATGCATTCGCATATTGCATAAGGCTACCTTTCTGCCTTCCGAGACTAAATGCTATCTCCATCCGCATTCGCATATCGCATAAGGCTACCTTTCTGCCTTCCGAGGTTAAAAGCTACCTCCATTTACTTCTCAGAAACAACCAATGCCTCTAGCATTATTTACTGCGCTTTCCTTTTGGGCTAAGCTCTGCCCCTTTAATTCGCAAGACTAAGATCTGTCTTGTCAGCATAATACTATTGCATCTTTATGGGCTGAAATATCGCCAACTTATCCAAAGGCGTCATCGTTCGGAGGCACCATATTCATGGCCCGAGAACACCATGTCATGACATGAGGATCTCTTTTATCAGTTTGCATATCATTATTCAAAGGCATCATGGTTCGGAGGCATCATCTTCATGGTCCGAGAACATCATTTCATGGCCTGCGAATCCTGCATCAAGAAATTCATGGCAGAAGACATCATGTTCTAAAGACTTCATCCTTAACCGTCCAAAGACAACATTCATAGTCCAACGGGAATTTGCATCATGTTTAAATTACGCACTATATGCATGTATTACTCATTTGCAGGTAACCCGGTAAGCAACAACCATCATGGCAGGCGCGGTCCCGCCCCAGTTCTCCTAACTACCCCGTAAGCTGCTTGTTCACCCAACCTTGCACTTTGCGTCCATCCTTATAAAACTTCATCAGTATACTTCGCCGGTGGCTCCTGAACTACATACGGACTGATTCCTGTAAAACCAGGAATATGTAGGCAGCTCAGAAGCTAGGGTACGGACAAAATCTCTCCCAAACCGTTTCGCCGGTCAAAATTGGCCATCATATCTTTACCCGACAACCGGGTAAATAGGGACAGTTTTTGATACCCAATTTTTCCTCAAAATATTTTTTAATTTGAATATATACCTTCAAAATCATGCTTTCATAGCAATTGGTATTTTTCTATATTTTTACTAATTTATTTTTAATTTATCCAGCTTTTTATTTCCAATAATTAATTACAAAATCACATTACAAATGATTTCAAAAACCTTTCTTGATTTAATGTATTATTTTTGGTCCTATTACGACCAAATTATTTCACAATTAGCCAAATTGGCACTCTTTGGCTATAATTGTAATAACTTTGAAATTATAGCCTAATCACATGTTTTATACTATTTTTATCCAATAATTAGTCATTTTATATTTTAAATACTAATTAATCATTTTAATTTATCTTCTAAGCATCAATTTCATTTTTTTCATAATTATCAGCTATTTTTATAAATTATTTTAGCTAATTAAGTGGGTATTTAACAATTAGCCACCATTATTTCAATTTTAGACTAAAATTGGCCTAATCCCTAACCCAATTGAAATAACCCAACAGACCCAAGCCCAATTCCTATACTACCCGGCCCAACCCTGATGTAATCTCGACCGTTGATCAAATCTGATCAACAGTCCAGATAATCCCTTCCATAATTAAACCTATAGACTAACCTCCCACTCTCTCATTTTCACTCCCTCACTCCGCCGACTCATCTCTCTAAACGCTCCACCTGTTGAGCCTATCTTCCTCTTCTCCGGCCGTCGCCTTGCCAGAAAAACATGGTGGTTTCACCACCCACAGCCTCATGGTTCCATCCTTAACATGTGTCACTGCCTTTGAAGACCTCAAGTGAACCAGAGGCGGTTCACTCACCTCCTATGATCTCATGCCATTTTTTCCGGCCATCCATGGCAGTCCGAGTAAGATCTTACCACTTTCCGGTTAAAATCGGTGACTTTTGAGTTTTCTTTTCCTCTCTGGGTTCTCGCTTTGAAACCCTAACTTCTAAACCTTTCGATTATTTTAGATCTGTAACAGATCTATACATATTATGAGTTCTTTCCATGTTTTCTTTAAAGATTTTTTAGTTTCCTAAACAATTCTTCATTTTTTCGAACTAGGGTTTTTAAAACCTTTTTCAAAACGGTTCTCTTTCCGATTTCTTAGCACTATCTTATGATTCTCATCGTGCTTAAACATGATTTAAGCTTTTCCCCTTTTGTTTGATTCATTTTGATAAAAAAAAACCCCCAAATTTTTGGTTTCAATCCGCGATTTTGAGTTTATTTTGCGATAATGTTTTACCTGTTCTAGTATGACTACTTTGCTTTCATGTACACTGCGTGATTTTGTGATTTTTGCTCTTAGGGTTTCTGACCCTTCGCCACTTCTGCCTAAAACATGTTTCTTGTGCTAGGTCCTTTAATTATTTGTCATGTTCTGATTTGAATCCCTAATTTTGTGATTAAGGTTTCTAATTTTGCCTAATGTGTGTTTATTCCGCTTAAGTCAATTCTATTTGCCACTTGAATCTGCGATTAGTACTATTCTCTTTGGATTCTGAGTATTCCCTTAAATATGTGATATTCTCCCTAATTGATGCGGATTTCCTGTAATTAGAACGTCATTCGAGGGTTTCCTTATTGATTTTCAGAATCTAAATTATCTCTTGCCTTATTTCTATGAATAATTCTATTAAATTAATTTACATGTGCCTTCCTTAATTGAAATATTCTGAACTTAGCCTCTATTACATGCCTTATACCTTTACTATGCTTAAATTACCTTATTGATAACATGTTTAGTATCGTTTGGAATTTAACCCCTTAATTAAGGGAAAAACTTAAACTGATTTTGTGTTGATTGGTTTTAATTCCTTATTTTACTGCTTGACTATGGACTTTACCTTATTTCTGCCTATTTTCAAAACTATATATACTCTATTCTCTCATTAACACACAGACACAAATTAATCTGTTCAACTCTCTGCTCTCTCTCTTCTGTGCTAATTACTACTATTCTAAGTTAGCCGGCTGCAAGCCAAGGCTAACTATTGTGCATCTCCTATTTCCTGTTTGTGTTACTGCTTTCTTCACTTCACCGGTATGTTCTAATTCAGATTTCAGTTCTCAAACCAACATGTTTCTGTTGCTGTTGCAATTCACTGTGTTTCTAATTTGCTTTTACTTATTATTCTGTTGTTCAAGATGTAACTAGGATCCTGAACTCCCCTCTGCCTGTTAATGTTATGCTTTACTTGTCTATGACCAGCATGTTTTTGTATACTTAGCACCTGCTTCTTATGTGAATCTCCATGCCTATGATTGGTACCTTAGTTTAATCATGGTCTTAGTTGTTTGGTGTTAAGCTAATCCGGTACTTTACTGTACCCCTGATCCTCTGAACCCTTAGGAGCTTCTGATTGCATGCCTATATGTGTTTCTGCCTGCTGCATGTTTGCCCTCACATGCTCTGTATTTGTCCCTTAAATCCCATTAGCCCTGCTTGTGATTGTTGGACTATCCCTGGTCCTTTGTGTGATGTTGAACTTCTATTCCAATCAAGTTTCCTTCTTCAAAACTGTTTTCTTACTTACCCTTTTAAAAATAAAAAGCACTCTCACATATATTATTAGAAGTCTAGGTTCTGCCCCTTCTGTGTGAGCATTGCCTTGGGATCTTGAGCTCCCTCTAAACTTTGACACACAGAGGCTGGCCATTCCACACTGCACTTACTCTATTTTGGCTATGAAATCTCGGTGTGAGCACTGTCCGGGAGCGCTTGAGGTCCTTAGGGAACTCTGACACACCAGAATTATGAGAAGGTTTGGAAATAATACTTGGCATTGAGGACCTGCAGACTTGAGCCTATTCTGTAGGCTCCCTATAGTTAACTTCTTATTTTCTTCTATTTCAGTTGTGTAATTCATATTCAATGGTCTGTAATAATTAATTGTAAACAACTCTGGGGCCGGATAGTGAAAATGGATGGGTGATATGCATGATGTAGTATAGTTAAGGGTAGAGACCATGCTTCTAGGTTTATTTTCTCTATGCGCAATAGCAACCATGTTTAGGTACACCATGCCATGCATTAGATATCATGCTACTTATGATTTATGTGTATTCAACATCTCATCTACGCTTAGAAATCCTGCCTATAGGATAAATAATAAAATAAGTTGCTATTGCGTGATTCTGCCCATGTTCTGAAACTTCACTAGAAGTACTGTCCTAGGATAAATAAACTGCAATCATGTCTCATCATGCTATATACGTAGAGATCCTATTCTAGGTAAACAACCATTAAAAATCTGTCACCTATGCTATTCCTGAAACTGTGCATAATGCTATGATTCTATGTACATTTAGAAATCGTGTTTAAGTTATCATGCATCATGCTGCATTAGATATCAATGTTGTAGGATCGTATCTATTTAACTGCACTTAGTCTAAATACAGAATAATCCCCTATTCTAAGCAACTGGTAGTTAGTCCTTGCACATCTTCAACACCTAGAATTACATGTTATTAGCTATAAACAACCTAGAGTCATTAACAAATCTGAATAATTGTTGCATGTTATCCTATACCTAGGCAAGCCTTAGGTAATTAACTTAAAAAAATAAAATCAGAACTATCTTTGTGATCATGTTTAGCTGTCAGCATGTTTAAAACCAGTAGGCAAGCCTGATTAAGACTTCCTCTCTGACTTATGCAATAAATTTGTCTTTGTGTTATCACTTAGATACCATGCTTTAGGATTCTGAATTAATTTGGACCTTAGTTGTGTATGAGACATGCTGCTCATGTGTACTGTGTGTGGAGGAATACTTGAGCCTTTATCTGCTTTCTATGCCTTCCTTTATCTGTAGTCCTACTTGTTTTGTTATCTGTCGCCCTAGAATTTTACCTTTAAAACCTGAGGGTTTGCCTAGAACCTCCCTTTAGGATAGGAGTCCTAATTTCCTCCGGGACTGATAGGAAGGGACGGGTAACAACATGCAATAGAGGTCGATACCAACACTCATTTTTAATAACCTTACGGGGTGGGAAGGGTAGAATATGAATATGATGACCAGTGCGCTAATACCACGTGTAGCCGCTCTTCGAGGAGTGATTACCGGGTATTGCATTGATGTGATCCATATTATTATAAACCTAGGATACCTTTTATATGCTTAGCTCGTAATCCTTTTCAAAAGATAATCTTCTTTACTATTTTTTTTAAACATCTGCATGTTTAAGACTTAAATCCCATCTTATTTGAGCCTTTGCTTGTTATTTGCTAATTGTACAAATTCACGAAACCATTTGGCCGGGAACCACACTTGTGGATCCTGAGGGGTGCCTAACACCTTCCCATTAGGATAATTTCAAGTCCTTACCCGAATCTCTGGTTAGTAACGTAGTCGTAATGAACCCTTTAGGTTCCCTAACACACCGTTAAAATCGTTAGGTGGCGACTCTTCAAAATATGCAAACCCCTTTCCCAAAAGGAATGAGTTATCCCAACCAATGTCATAAATCCGATTCCGCGAGGAAAAAGGGGGCGTGACACCGTCTACGAGGATTTCCTAGTCAAAGTCTTAGTTCCTTTCAGATCTAAAAAAGAAAAAAAGAAAAATGCAAAACCCTATCTTTTCTTGTGTGCACGATTTGACATGGTAGGTAATGGAGAAGAAATGATGAAGGCAGTAGTCAATATCACTACCAACCTCCTAAACACCATCAATGAGACCACCAAAACAGATGCTGAGGATATGACGCCAAACGCCTCTCCCAGGCGGAATGGTTCACCTCTTTCTCATGACATCATCACAAACTCACATGGTAAAAGAGCCTCCATATCCACAACGAAAGAGGCGCTGCCTGTGGTTAAAAAGCTGCTCGAAGCGTGGTTGACAAGCACACTGACCAGCATCATTGACAAACCCGCCCAAAGGGCGAACATGGAGAGCGTAAGGGCTTGCATTGCACCAATGAAAGACGAGCAACACGACCCTCTTCCTGTAACAGGTATCACTCACAACATTAATAATGCAGGTGACGACACCCTCACAACCATTTTGAGGAAGATGGAAGAGATGGAAAATAAAAACAAAATTCTCCGAGACCAAATGAAAGAGCACCAAGAAAGGGTGGACAAAATATTGAGTGCCCCAAAAACCAAAAAGGACGCCGATCAGTTTGTTGAACAACCATACAATGACGAAGCCGTACCACACGCTATACCTAAAACCTTCAAAATCCCGTCGTACCTAAAAATATACGACGTCACGACGAACCCTGAGGATCATGTGACCTACTACGTCACCGCAGCAAAAGACAATGACCTCGCCAAAGAGCAAGTGTCTTCTATATTATTGAAAAAATTTGGTGAAACCCTCACTCGGGGGGCACTAACTTGGTATTCGCAGCTGCCTGCTCGCTCCATTGAGACGTTCGAGGAAATGGCCGACAAGTTTGTAACTGCCCATGCCGGAGCTAAGAAAGCAGAGGTGAGAGTGAATGACATATTTGCCATTAAACAGTCACCCGGTGAAGGGATGAGATACTTCCTCGCTCGATTCAACCGTGTGAGGATGACCTTACCAAATGTATCAGAAGGAATGGCAGTAGAAGCCTTCCAGAATAGGCTAAACAGAAGTGGTCAAGGGCGATCAAAAAGTTGTTAAGCCGGATCATGAAGTATTCCCCAACCACTTGGAACGAGATACACAACGCCTACTGTGCCGAAGTATGAGCTGGCAAAGACGACCTCAATGAGCCAACTCAACGGTTAACCTCAGTACAAATGTAATCCAGGAAGGATAGGAGGAACGACAACAGAAGAGACCTCACGGGAACTATGGACGGAACTACTGTCGGAAGTGCTATGGGCATACCGCACAACGCCGAAAACAAGCACAGGAGAGACGCCTTAATCACTAGTCTATGGGACTGATGCATTAATACCATTCGAGGTCGGAGAATCAAGTCTAAGATACTCCTACGAGAGCGATTTGAGAAACAACAAAAGTAGAAGGCAGGACCTCGATGAAGCCGAAGAATAGAGAGATATGGCTTACATAAGGATGATCACCCAAAAACAACAGGCACAACACTACTACAACAAAAAAGCCAAGGTCAGACCACTCAAAGTCGGGGACTACGTACTCAAGGCCAAAAAACAGGCAAACAAGGATCCACGGGAAGGAAAACTGGGAACAAATTGGGACGGCCCATACAAAATCTTAGCAACAGCAAAAAAAGGGCCATTTCAACTGGAAACGATGGAAGGAAAACTACTACCAAACAACTGGAATATTGCCCACCTCAAGTACTTCAACTTTTAAGGAAAAAATGTTCTTCGAGCCGTACTCTTTTCCCTTACCTGATTTTTGTCCCAATTGGATTTTCTCGGGGAGGTTTTTAACGAGGAGACGAGGACATTTCGAGTTAAGCACGACCAGGTGAGGACATGAGTTGACCAGTTCATCGCCCGACCTCTCGAATGCTTCTCCAGGCCGACCAATGAATGGACTAGATAGACTGGGACTGGAATACCAGCCCGAAAAACAGGTGAACTTCTCTAATATATATGTAAGCAAAGCATACAAGTACATGATGCTCGCCTATATCTCCACCAAATTAACGTTGCATCAATTAAGATGCCACATTCGACCTCATTCAAATTACTTAAGAGTAATATTCAACCTCGCTCAAATCAACTCACATTCGACCTCGCTCGAATTAATAAAGAGTAACATTATACCTCGCTCGAATCAACTCACATTCGACCTTATTCGAATTAATTAAGAGTAACATTCGACCTCGCTCGAATCAACTCACATTCGACCTCGTTCGAGTTAATATAGAGTAACATTCGACCTCGCTCGAATTTAACTCGCAACCGACCTCGTTCGAATTAATTAAGAGTCACATTCGAACTCGCTCGAATTTAACTCGCAATCGACCCCGTTCGAACTAATTAAGAGTGACATTCGACTTCGGTTGAATCAACTAACATTCAACCTCGCTCGAGTCAACTTACATTCGACCTCGTTCGAATTAACTAAGGATGACATTCAACCTAGCTCAAATTTAATTCGCATTCGACCTCGTTCAAATTAACTAAGAATAACATTCGGCCTAGCTCGAATTTAATTCATAGTAGACCTCGTTCGAATTAATTAAGGTGACATTCGACTTCGCTCGAACTAATTAAAGTCACACTCGACCACGTTCTAGTTAACGCCTGCTAATACAGAGTTCTTCTAATCTAGGCAACCAAACGAGGAAAATATCTAAGAAAAAATAGAGAAGACTCAGAAACAAACAACAAAAATAGCATTCCAATTCAAAAAGATATCTTACAAGGGCCGAACAGATGCCCACAAAAGTAAAAACAAAAACTACAAAAAGTATAACTACTCAGCAGCATTGTCCCCACCGTCGTCCTTGCCGTCCGAGTATTCGTCATCATACCAAGCACCTTGCTCAATCCCGTCCAATTCATCTTCACTATCACCAACCCCCGGCATAGCGGGATCATAACCACAGGCGACCCGAGCTGCGCGCCTCAGCACGAGCATCCCCAAACTCAACCTTAAAAACTTTCCCTGCCGTCATCAAGTCCCTAAATATGTCTAGCTGGGCCTCGAAATGGACCCACTTCTCGTACAAATCCCGCGGAACATTGGGATAAGTAGAAGTGTGAGAGGAAGACGGTGGAGCCAACAGTTGCGCCTTCTCGTCCTCGAGAATAGCAATCTGATCATTAAGGTTCAAAACCTCTTTCGCTTGCCCTTAATCCGTTTATCAAGCCTTGCCTCCCTAAGCACGATCATCTCTTCATCACTCTCCCGCTCAGATTGGAGAACGCGGATGGCATCTTCCAACGCCGTTACCTTCGCCAAAGCTGCCACCCTAGTCTCCTCGGCCTTCTCCAACTCTGTCACCTTTCCGGTCACCTCATCACTTAAGTTTTTGGCTCTGATCAAACTCTGCCAAGTTCGGCCCGCAGAGATGCCACTTGAGCTTGAAGGTCAGCACACTTAGCCTCAAACCCCTTGCTCACTTCGAGCTCATCCTCTTTGACTTAAAGTTCTCCCTCAAGCTCGCTACATTTGCCGATGACTCTTACAAGTTCATCGTCTTTCTGGTTCAGCTCGTCCCTAAGGGCCTGGAAGTTGCCGTCCACACCAAATCGGTTGCAGATCTCACAGTGCTTGGCGCGGTACTCACGGTACTTCTCTCCTTTTTTATTAAAAATAGCCTTCTGCTTATCTTCTCGGTGGGCACTCTCAATATCCAAAATGATAGTCTAATGAAATAGAGGAAGTAGAACAAGAAGAAATTCAGTCTAAAAAAAATTAAAGAAACTAAGGCACGGGAACTAGAAAGATCAGAAACTTACCCTCAAAACCATTCCGACTATGCTCGATGATAGAGCAGTATCATCGAACGTCTGCAATGTCCTGCCCTCGGTGTTAGAGCAGAGAGAACCCAAAGAAGGAACCATGTTCTCTGTATTCACCAGTAAGTCCCGGTCCAGGGGGACGACTATGGTGCGAGTGGATCCCTCTAGCCTGACCTCCACCCGAGTAAACCCCTTAGTGAACATCTGCACATCTTCAGAGTCGACGTCAAAACCGGTCTTGTAGACGTCCACGACCACACTCTTCCCTCTCTCCTCGGCTGACGAAGGAACGTCAGCCTGTCCTGAAGGTGACAGATCGCTCCTCGACACGGCCTCCGGAGCCTATGGTAGCCCCCCTTCTTCGACAATGACCTCGGGCAGAGGAGCATCTTCTACGACCTCTGCAGGCGGCGAAGCCACAGTAGCCAAATCCACTTCACCCTCCGATGTAGTCATGGCCAGCTCAGGGTCTCCCCTTGTCGAATCCTCGGCTCCAGCTGCCTCGCCACCGACTTCCACCCTCCTTCTTTTAAGGGGAACTAGTTCCTCCTCACTCAGGACGACTCGTCTACCAAGTGTAACACCGGAGAAGCCAGAGTCTCGGCCGATGGGGCCTCCGCTCGTCTACTAGTCCTGCGCAGTGCTGGAGTCTGAGAAGAAGTAGCCGTCTGAATAGATCTTCCTGCAGTCGCAGCAAGTAGAGACCCCGTGATAGCACTTGGTTGACGAAAAGGGGGGGGGGGTTAGGATCTTTCACTTTTCTTGAAGCTCTCCGACCTGACAAAAAAAGCAGAAGTTAGGTCAACCCCGGTATAGAAGATAAGAGAAGGAAAAGAAGACAACACGAAGGCCGAAGCAGCAGTATTTCAAAATAAATGACTCATCGATCACAGAAGGTTTACGCCCAAACTTGTTATGGAACGCTGACCAATCATGGATCCCCACCGTGTGGGGAAAGACTTGACTTACCTAGTCGTGAATGTCAGCAACCAAGGAAGGAGGCTTTTTCTCGGCTACATAAAATAAGAAGAGGAATGAATAATTGACCACCAAGATAAACAAAACCAACAATCAATCAGAAAAAATACTTACGGGCGGAGTTCCACGCTTCAGCGAACCCAATGGGGTTTGCACCACGTGCTCGGTCTTGATGTAAAATAAGTTGAACCAAAATCAATGATTGGCCTTATCGTCCATCTTCACCACCAATCCTTTGCTCTCTCAGTGGCGAAGGTGTAACATCGTACCCCTATGGATGTTGGGCGCGAAAAGGTGCATCAGATGACGAATATAAATCTTGCGGTTGGCCAATTCCGCGTACTTTATCAACATGAGGAAGAGTTTGTAAATATAGGGGGAGAGCTGAGCCGGACAGATACCGTAATAGCGACAGAATTCCTCCGCCAATGGAGGAAGAGGAAGAGAATAGCCCACATAGAACGGAAATGCGTAGAATGTGCAATATCCAGGGCGGTGGATATGTACCACATCGCGACCGGCCGGAATTAGGTCTATATGGGCCGGGATGTTTTACTTGGACCTAAGTTCAGCGAGGGCGGCTGCATCTATTTTGGATTTCACAGGTTTAGGCTCGTCCGTAGGCTGTTTCGTGAAGTCCGACCCGGCTTTGTCATTATGAGAAATTATCTCCTCTACAGTAGGAAAGTTGTCGTCCTCAGCGACAGTAGCAGCCTTATCGTCTTGACGAGGCATTCTCACTGCTAGTGGGATTGGGTAAGATGCCTCACTAGAGCCAGAAGGTGAATTAACCATTTTTGGTTGCTTGTAAATGCACAAGATACAAACTCGAAAGAGGTAGAACTAGCAGGAATCGCTCAAATCAGAAAGAAGAATAAGGGTGCGAAAATGGAAGCAACGGGAGCAAGAATACAGGAAAAAGAAGAAGAAAGGAGGAAAATATGTAGGTTCAAATGCTAGAAAACATAAAGGATCACACAAAGGGTTCTCAATCCCTATTTACAGAGGGCATAGACACCCAATCGAGAAAATCAATCGCCGATAAGTCTGAACCAACGTCACGATAAGTTGTGGCCTGCAAAATGCCACATTACCATCTCGACCGTAATCTTCACTACTCGACCTGCCCACCTGAATTTCTTGACTACGACTAATGAAGTCTGCTCACCGAGTTCGACCAAAAGACAACCTCGACAAGTGGGGGGACTAACTATATGGGTCGAAATCAAACCGAGGAAATTCAGCAGAAAGAGGTGATTATCATGAGAGATTTGTAATTATCGTGAGCAATTCGGCCGAGGTCGACCAGTAATTAACAAAACGTACCGCAAGGCGGCCAACCTCGGCTGAGGTCGAGTAGTGTAGGTAGTAGTAACAGTTAGTTTTGTATTGAATATTCCCTCTGTTTGTACTTTTAGGGTTCTTTGGGAATATCCAATATAAATAGAATGAGAGATAAGGTCAAAGGCATGTAATATTCTATGTGATAAGAACTATTTTGAAAAGCAAGCTCTCTAGATAAATACAAAGAACACCTTTCTGAAGAGATTCGTCTTTTTGGATTATTCCTTGTCATTTCCGCCAGATCTGAGAAAGTCGTCAATATTCTCATATATTCTTATCATTCATCATTGTCAGTGGAAAGAATTATCCACCCCATTCAATATTGGGTGAATCTTCCTCTTTATTTACATTTGATGCCATTTATTGCTATTTAATAACTGATATTTCTAATACATTATTGTATTCAAAGCATTTAATACTTATTGCATTAAATATGCCGTGACACTGTCCACATCTTTTACATTACTTGACCCATATATGAAGTTGTTATCTTTAATTAGAATTAACCTATTACATAACTGATTAATTAGTTTAGCTAAAGATTATCACTTTTTGGTCAAACAACTGTTTCTAGGACTTGAACCCGTGACTTCCTGGTCACACAGTAGCATAACTCCGCCAAAATTGAGAAACACCCGATTCCTTCGATTTTTTTATTCCAATCTGTGATACCAACACCAAAAGCTTCATCCAAAGGATAATATCAAACTTCTTGATTTTAAAAAATCATTTATTATATAAAATATACAATACCCCTTCTTCTCTTTAATATTGATACATTTCGCTAATTTTCGAGCTCGATTTTTTTAAAATATTCGAGAATCATAGTATTGTTAAGATGTCTTATTTCTTATGTAAAATAATAACAAGCTTTACCATTTGATTTTGTGATCTTACATCATGCGTTTAATTGCCAACCAGAAAAAAGAAAAAGTGTTCCCAACTGGTCCAATTGTGTAGATTTTTTAATTGAGTAGATAAGATAGAGTAGTAAATTAACGCACGTTTCAAGAATTTTTTATTATTAACTAGATGAGAAAAGGCGAGTATACGGGCCTAACATTGTAGTCTTAAAATTATTATTTGTCGAGGCTCAATTAATTTTTTGATAAATAAATTGATCCTTGTTATATCCATTTAATTACGGATAGAAAGTGATATTGAGGATCACAATTTATAATTAGTTTATTTTAATAATTTACTTAAAATTGAACTATAAATTATAATCCGTTTAAATTGCTCCAATTAACATAAAAAGACTATGTGCTATAATACTCATTTTTAATATTCATATCAAACATAAACATCAAATTGAAAATTTAATTTCAATGGTATTACTTTCCTATTTGAATATTTTACAAGAGAATACATTAAAGCTACAAGTGTCATCTATATTAACAAATTTTCTAGAATAAGAAGCCTACCAATCTATCTGTAAACTATTCTTGAATACATCCAAATTGGTTTCACAAGAGTTTCAACAGTGGGAATAATCAGCTACTTGATGAAAGTTAACACAAACAACATCATTTTTTAAAATACGATAAAAGATGAAAGAAAAACTTACTATTGATTTTACTTCATGTCTTATACAACAAAATCAAGAGAAATTTTTAGTACAGTAAATAAAAAGAACTTCCAAGAGGACTCGCATCCCTAAAGAGGCAATTTGCTACTTCAAACAAAGAGAACCAAATGTACTAAACAAATATTAACATGATATAAATTGTAGTAATTCAATATAATAGTTCAAATTATATTTTATTATAACTCGTTTAAAATGATGTTAACTGGTAATAAAATATAAAATATTTGATAGAAGTTATAAAAATTATTATAGGGATTATAATTTTTTTCTTAATTAAGGAGATAAGAGAAATGTTTTTATTTTTCTATAGATTTATCATATTTTAATTTTCATAATAAAATAATATAAAAATTATAAAAAATAATGTTTAGGATAATTTATTGATAGTTGAAAACTTATAAGGGAAAATTGAGTTCAAACCATATAGATTAAATTTTCACATCAATTAAGCATATAAGAGATAACCCCCTAATACAGTAGGAACAAATCCATCACTTAAATTACTTTTGAGGTTTAATAAACTATACTTTTGGAAATTACTTCTGAATATGAATTTTTCTAGTTTGAAATCGCCTTTAAATAGTGTGGATAGATGAAAACCTTTTAATTTTAATTTTTAAATTACTTTAAAATAGTATGGGTAAATACGAAAATCTTGTAAATATTTACCAATATCTCCTTTTGTTGCACTATTATTTAAAAAGTTAAGTTTACTTTTTCCGTGAAAACTTCTGGTTGACAAAATCAAAATTAATAATTTACCAAATGAGAAAAAAGAATGTTTCAAATGATTATTTGCATGCAATACTTTCCATAAAAAGTAGTCTAATCAATATGGAGTAATATTTAAAGGGGTGTTATAGTTACGGAATGTGGGTCTCATATGTATCAATGATAGTTTACATTTAAGAATTGTAAATAATGTAATTTTTTTTTTTGAAATAACATATATATCCTTGGTCGACCATCTTTCCTTTTCTATATAATAGAAATATATATGTGATTGTGCGCATTGTGCTATCTGGATTTTTGTCGTATGTATTGAGCGCATATAAAGATTTTTTACATTGTTAGTGTATCTTAGCTTGTGATAAATGATTAGTTATTATTTTTACCAATATCAATTAATATTTTTATCATAAAAATTAACATGCAACTACCTTATAAGTGACTTGACCGTCTTAATACATTTAGACTGCCGATGCATAAAACTTAAACTTCTATCCTATATTGAAATCTAAGGAGTGACGTCAACGATATTCTTATTTTTAATTTATGATCTTTTTGGGAAATCATAAATAGATGATGTTGTTTTTTAAGGAGGATTAGGTTAGGCATGGCCCATAAAGAGTGACCTAAATAAATTAGGTCTTGATTGAAATGCAATTTGTCACATTTGCAAAAGAGGTTCAATTGTTTAATACCATTGTTCCCTTTTTCTTGTGCTTTCTACGTAATTAATTAAGGTTTTAATGTCGCAATTACTTGTACAATAATAAGCTCGGAAAACGACGCGCTACCATAGAGGATGTATTAAAATAGTGTATATGACATTATTAAAATGGACTTTTTTTGTAATGTCATCAATTCATTAGCTCATCTTTGGAAAAATTAAAAAGAATTATCTTATTTTTTGGTTATGTTGAAGGACTTCCACACATCTACACCATGACCTAACATGCTTACCCTTACAAAATTCCACAGGGCAATAATTTATTTAATTTGCTCTCTTGTTTATAGATATTGTGTATCCCTTTTGTTATCTTAAAATATATTAAATACAAGAGGCTGATATTGAGACTTTATCTTATTAGCCATTTAAAAGGAAAAAAAAAAAAGCAAAAAAGCGAAAGAATTAAAGGTTTAGGTGAGATCATCTTAGTATTTTCTTTGGGGTGGGGACTAACATATTGGAAAGGAACAGAAAAGATTGATTAACATCTTAGTTAAGGGAATCAATCAATGAATTAATAAAGGAGAAATGTACATTCATAATTAAGGGATTAAATATTTAATTAATAATTAGTTAATTTTATGAATATTCACTGGCAGAGGACTCAAAATTGCACATTTTAATTATTAGTTAAAGATTCTACGTGTTTAACCAAATATTACAAGGATAAAACAAGAACATGTGACATTTGAAGAATTATAGATGTACACACACACACACACACACAAAAAAAAAGGGAAAGGAATGGCAGTCTAATGAAAATTGAAGTGTATCCTAAGACATTTATTACACTTTAACAGGATTCAAATACTCCCCCGTTCATTTTTACTTGACACGTTTTGACCTTTTTACGCTCCTTAAAATATAATAAATGAAGTGTATAATTTATCATGATAGTCATATTAATTGATGCATATTTTATTAAATTTGAGAAAATGACTTGAAATGAGTAACAAATATTGTAGGTACAACATGAAAAAAAATTATCTTCTTTTAATATGCGTAAAGTGACAAGTAAAAATGAAAATCTATTTTTAGTATATCTGCCAAGTAGAGGGAGCATATATTACTCCATCCGTTTTAATTAATACCCCCTCCGATCCACAATAAGTAATTTTTTGGTTGTTTTCACACAGATTAAGAAATCTACCTTTTATCATTAATTAGCAAAGAAATTGACCATATTAACCTTTACTATCTCTTCACATAAACACTCCTAACACATACTCCAACACTATTTACTCCAAGAGTAATGTATGAAAAAAAATAATTAATTCATTCTTGAAATCTGAAAAAATCACTTATTTTGGACCACAAAATAATAGCCAAAAAATCACTTTTGTGGACCGGAGAGAGTACAACATAGTTTGGCTCGGTACAGAATTTACAGGGAAAAAAGGCAATCAGGTGCACTAAGCATTCGCTATGTGCAGGGTCCGGAGAAAGGCCTGACCACAAGAATCTATTATACGCAGTCTTACCTTACATTTTTGTAAAAGGATATTCAGTGCTGGAGCCATAATTTTTCCTAAATGGAGTCAAATATAAATAAATAAGCGTATAAAAAATTAAAAGGAGTCAACATATAGTATATATACATAAAAATACAATGTCTAACCTATTTATGCGGTATAACTTTATGATTAAGGGGTGTCAAGTTAAGTGAAATTGAAAATTTTTATGGGATTTAAGTGAAATTTAATTTTTTTATAGGATAACACTAATTCCGAAAAGAAAAGTGTCTTATATCCCCTTTTCGTGCTAACCCCTACCCACCCCACCCCTCCTCTGACACCCAAATACTCTGCGTTTCCTCTTGTTGTTATTTGAACAAAAAGACAAATTTTGCTTTAAGATTTTACGATTGTTTAATAGTGAAAGTAAAGATGGATATGATAGCGCATATAATTGATGCGCTATGCAGTCAATTATTGTAACTGCAAATACGGAGTATAACATATGTATTACATACGCTATATTTTAATGGATAAAGGTATCGTTAAAGTATATATAAAATGATAGTTATTTTTTTTTACCTATTTTTGTCGTTTGAATCCAAAAAGATCACACTTTAGTTCCGAACTCGTATTTGGAGAGAATATGATATTTTGGCTGATTAATAAGATTTTACGTCTAATTACAAATCTCGTAAACTCGTAGAACTTGCCTTGAAATATGAAGTAACAATACAAATTTAGCATATATAGTACATTCGTAATTAAGAGATTAAATATTTAATTTATAATTTGTTAACTTTATGAATATTCATAGGCAGAGGGTTCAAAATTGCACTTTTTGATTCTTAGTTAAAGATTATTGTATACGGTCAAAATCACGTGCCCCGATTTTGTAGGCTCGAGAGGTCATATCGAGGGTTGATGTTCGATAAAGACCAAACTCGGGTTCGAAGGAAAAATGAGAGGCCCGTAGATCTAAGTGTCGAAGATCATCGGAGTCGAGTACGATCACTGCCAAAATAGTACCGTTGTGAGTCTGTTACACAATGACAAGATTCTCGCCACGTCCCCAAAATCATGGCGTAAATTCAGGAATAGATTTGTATGAATTAGTACGAATCCGTATTAGGTGGTTATACAGCTGTCCCAATAATATTTTTTACTGTAAACAAAAATGTACCTTATTCAGAAACATGCCAAACTCAGCAAGCTCCCCAGTACATGGTAATGACGGTCTCAGATTCCATGGGAAATATGATAATGTAGCAGCTTCAGGGGCCGGTGTACCACCACTTAACCGTGGGGTAATACATTGCTTTAAACGTCAACTTAGGCACTGGCGTCGGAGGAAGCGTACGAGGAGAGGTTCAACCTAGTGGCCAAAGAATATAGGGGCGAGGAGATGGAGAGGTTAGCCTCCAAGTGATTTTCGAAATGTTACAAGCGCAACAGATTGTTATCGCTCAGTTGCAAAGTCAGCAAAAGACTCCGAGCGTGGTGGGATCGGAAACTACTCACCGTGCGGAACCAATCCCAGAGAGGTCGAGTAATAATGGATCGGGGGCTGACCACGCAATCATGAAAATGCTCGAAGAACTCACAAAGAGGATCGAGTCAAGAGAGAAAAGGATCGAAGATAATGATAAAAAGGTGGAAATGTACAACTCGAGGGTCGACCAAATACCGGGAGCGCCTCCGATTTTGAAAGGACTGGATTCTAAAAAGTTTGTGCAAAAACCTTTCCCCTCGAGTGCGGATCCAAAGCCTATTCCAAAGAAGTTTCGCATGCCGGACATACCCAAATACAACATGACCACCGACCCCAACGAACACATCACTACATATACTTATGATATAAAGGGAAACGACTTGGAGGACGACGAGATCTAGTCTGTTCTACTAAAAAATTTTGGAGAAACTTTGTCCCAAGGTGCAATGATTTGGTACCACAACCTGCCCCGAATTCTATCGACTCATTCGCCATGTTGGCAGATTCATTTATACAAGCACATGCTGGAGCTATAAAAGTCGCAACTAGGAAATAAGACTTCTTCAAAATTAAACAAAGGAACAACGAGATGTTAAGGGAGTTCGTATCCCGGTTTCAAATGGAACAAATGGAGTTACCACCTGTCTCCAATGACTGGGCTGTTCAAGGTTTCACTCAGGGGCTAAATGAGCAGAGCTCGATAGCGTCAAGACAATTAAAACAAAACTTGATTGAGTACCCCGCCATGACTTGAGCGGATGTGCATAACCGATATCAGTCAAAGATCAGGGTGAAGGACGACCAGTTGGGAGCCCCCTCAGGTTCGGTTTATCCAAGCAGATTGACAACAAAAGATTAGAGATATGCAGACAGGGGTTCAAGACCGAACAAAGATAGGTATCAACCATATGCCAAAGAGCAAAGGAACAGTTCAAGGCATAATGTACCTCAGAATGATCTAAGAGTAGATCGAGGACAGAATCTCGGGGACTCATAAGTAAGATCGGGTTCTTCAGGCACTCAGGACCGGCAGAGACACCTCGATTATCAGAGTACAATTTTATCATCGATGACTCGGGAATCGTTTCAGCCATTGGAAAGATTAGGGATACCAGATGGCCTAAACCCATACAAACAGACCCTTCTCAGAGGAATCCCAACTTGATGTGTAAGTATCACGGTACACATGGGCACATGACCGAGGATTGCAGACAATTGAGAGAGGAGGTAGCCGGATTACTTAATGAGGGGCATCTTCGGGAATTCCTTAGCGACAGAGCCAAGAACCATTTCAGGGAAAGAGACGCCAATAGAAAGAATGAACCAGAAGAGCCTCAACATATTATTCATATGATCATCGACGGAGTCGACGTCCCGTAGGGACCCGTGTTCAAACGCTCCAAAGCGTCAATCACGAGGGAGAATCAGACTCGAGACTACATGCCCGAGGACACCCTTACATTCAATGAAAAAGACACCGAGGGCCTATCTCAACTGCACAACGATGCACTGGTAATTTCTATTCTTTTAAATAAAGTTCAAGTTAAACGTGTTCTTGTGGATCCAGGTAGCTCGGCGAACATAATCCGGTCGAGGGTCGTAGAGCAGCTCGGGCTGCTTGACCAAATCATACCTGCATCTCGAGTCTTGAATGGCTTAAACATGGCAAGCGAAACAACGAAGGGGGAAATTATCCTCCTAGTGAACGTGGCAGGGACTATACAGGATAGGAAGTTTCATGTCATCGAAGGTGACATGAGGTATAATGCTTTTCTTGGAAGGCCGTGGATCCATATCATGAGGGAAGTGCCGTCAACCCTTCATCAAATGATAAAGTTCCCAACAAAAGATGGCGTAAAGACAGTGTATGGAAAGCAACATGCAGCAAATGAGATGTTTGCAGTCCATGACTTAACACTAGTATCAACGGCCTCTACATCGAAAAATTCGAGCGTCAAGGACAAACGGGTAGCTAAATAGCAATCACAGTTCATATCCTCGATTGAGCCCGAGGAACAGGTGATCGAAGATGACTTCCTCTCCCCTCAAGCTTTCGTCGCCCCCGAAGAATCAGATGCGACGAAGTCCACAATCGAGGAGCTAGAGCAGGTGATATTGATCGAGCAATTATCGAAACGAAAGGTATACCTGAGAACGGGATTAACCCCCGAACTCAGGAAAAAACTCATTCAATTCCTTATCGATAACATTGATTGCTTTGCTTGGTCCAACTTAGATATGACAAGGATCCCATCGGATATAACCACCCATCGACTGAGTGTCGATCCCAGATTTAAATCGGTGAAGCAAAAGAGAAGACCCCAGTCCGAGGTGAAGCAGGCATTCATAAAGGAAGAGGTAAGTAAACTTCTCAAAATAGGGTCCATTAGGGAAGTAAAATACCCCGAGTGGCTAGCTAATGTAGTAGTAGTCCCTAAAAAGGGAAACAAACTTTGAATTTGTGTAGACTACAAAGATTTGAATAAGGCATGCCTTAAAGACTCTTTCCCACTTCCTAACATCAATCGTTTGATCGACGCCATGGCCGGCCACGAGATTCTTACTTTTTTCGATGCCCACTCTGGGTACAATCAAATTCAAATAAACTCGGAATACCAGGAAAAGACTTTGTTTATCACGAAGTAAGGAACATATTGCTATAATGTAAGGCCATTCGGGCTAAAAATGCGGGGGCTACATATCAACGCTTAGTTAATAAGATATTTGAACAACAAATAGGCAAATCTATGGAAGTTTATATTGATGACTTGCTAGTTAAGTCCCTGCGCGCAGAGGACCATTTGACTCATTTGCAGGCAACGTTCGAGATCTTAAGAAAATACAACATCAAAATCAATCCCGAGAAATGAGCTTTCGAAGTCGGCTCGGGAAAGTTCCTGGGTTTCATGGTATCAAATAGGGGGATCGAGATCAACCCCGGCAAAATTAAATCCATCGAGTAAATCACCATCGTGAACAATGTGAAGGCCGTACAACGGCTAACCGGGCGGATAGCTACCTTGGGCAGATTTATCTCGAGGTCATCGGACCAGAGTCACCAATTCTTCTCCCTACTCAAAAAGAAGAATGATTTCACATGGACTCCGGAATGTCAGCAAGCGTTGAAGGAGTTTAAGTGGTACTTATCGAGCTCACCCATACTTCACACTCTAAATAAAGGCGAAAAACTTTATTTATAATTGGCCGTGTCCGAGGTAGCGGTGAGTGTTGTGCTGGTTCGAGAAGAACAAGGTACACAATTTCCTGTTTATTATGTAAGTCAAACCTTAGGAGATGCTCAAACCAGGTATCCACATTTAGAAAAGTTAGCACTTGCGCTAATAAGCACATCTAGAAAACTAAAACCATATTTACAATGTCACCCCATATGTGTGTTGACTACATACCCACTTCAGAATATCTTGCATAAGCCCGAGCTGTCGGGCCGATTGGCCAAGTAGGCCATCGAACTTGAAGGGTACGATATCGAATATCAACCCCGAACGACCATCAAGTCTCAAATTTTGGCAGACTTCGTGGTAGATTTTACACCTGCCCTCATACCCGAGGTAGAAAAGGAGCTTCTACTAAAGTCGGGTACATTCTCGGGGGTATGTACCCTCTTCACAGACGACGCCTCGAACAAGAAAGGGTCCGGTCTCGGTATTGTTTTACAACCGCCCACGGGTAATATCATTAGACAATCTATCAAAACTTCTAGATTAACTAACAATGAGGCCGAGTATGAGGCCATGATTGCAGGTGTCGAACTAGCCAAAAGCCTAGAAGAGGTCATCGAGGCCAAGTGTGACTCTTTTTTGGTTGTAAACCAAGTAAACGAAAGCTTCGAAGTTTGAGAAAATATAATGCAAAGGTACTTAGACAAACTTCAAGTAACATTGCACCGCTTCAAAGAATGGACACTAGACCATGTACCTTGAGAACATAACAGTGAGGCCGTTGCACTTGTGAATTTGGGGTCATCGGTCGAGGAAGATGATATTGTCCGGGGGACTATTGTCCAATTGTCGAGGTCCGTGGTCGATGAAGGCTGAGATTAATTCGACAAGTTTAACGTGGGATTGGAGGAATAAATACGTCGAATACTTAAAGCATATAAAGCTCTTTTCGGACCCAAAAGAGTCGAGAGCCTTACGAGCCAAAACAGCTCGATTCTCGTCTGATGAAAATGAACATTGTATAGAAGAACCTTCGACAGACCGCTGGCAGTATGCTTAGGACCAGGAGACACCGATTATGTATTGCGAGAAATCCACGAGTTGTGGGAACCACTCTGGCGCCGCATTTTTGGTTCGCAAGTGTTGATACCCAATTTTTTCCATATATATTTCAAAAAAATACATATATACCTTGAAAATATTGCATGAGCATCAACCAGTAGTTTTTCATAATTTTCCGTAATTTTAAAGGATTTTTAATCAATTTATTCCAGCATTTTATTATCTAAATAATTACTAATTTCATCAAAAATGATTTTATTATAATTTTATTACTTAATTTTATAATTTATATTAAGCTCTAATTATTTTATGCCTAATTATATTTGTACCTTTAGGCTAAAATTGCAATAATAACACATATGCATAATTACTTCATTTACAAGGAAAATAAATTTTTATATTTTTAATATTAAGTAATTATTTTAAATTATTTTCATATACAAATAATATTTTTCATCATCCATTAATTATTTTATTAATTTAAGTGGGTATTTAAAACATAGCCCTTTTTATTGAATTTTTCGGACCTACCCATTGGCCCAATACCCTATCAGCCCAATAATCCAATACCCATCACCCAAACCTAACTACCCATACCCATACCCGTCTGATTAACCTACCCCACCTAAAATAGCCAATCCTGACCGTTGATCTCAGAAGATCAACGACCCTAAACCTTCAACCCCTTTTTTTTAACATACCAAACCCCCAAAACTACATCCTTTTTTTCAACACGCCGCCTTTGGATCCTTTACTCCACTCTTCTCTCTCATCCCCTCAAACCCTAGCCCCGCCGTCACCATTTCTTCTTCCAGAAATGGAATCATTCTCCGATTGCTTGCCTTATCTGGCCTTACCTCCTTACTTACTATCTGTCTTTGATGTTACTTGACTTATTTGCCTCAAAAGGCAAGTGTATCTCAAGAGACTCGAACCAGATCTGATCCAGAATCTCTTATATTTCTATTATTCACGTCTATGTTCATCCCAATACCTGTAAGTACGAATATTTTTCGCATCTTCCAGTTAGGGTTTTGGATATCTGGTTCAAATGAGATTTTTTTTTCATTCTGGTTCACTTTAATATTATTATTTACCTTGTCACTCACGAATCTGGCTACTTTTGGTTGAATCTTTTACTTACCCTAAAACTAGGGTCCAGATCTGTCAAGATCTAAAACGATTTCTTATTTTTGGAATTTTTTCTTTAGTATTTCAGTATCCCTATCTCTATGTTTTATAGTTTCTGACTGATTTTATTTACCCTAAAATTAGAGTTTTTGATTTTTCAAAAATGAATCAAATCTGTTGTTTCATCTCTGTATATCTATTATTTCTGACTGATTTTATTTACCCTAATTGTTTCCATCTATATGTCTTTATATTTATGCCTATTTTATTTCTATTAAAATTTAGGGTTTTTGATATTTAATTATTTTCCTTTAATATTTCTATTTGTCTGTCTCTGTGATTCTTGTCGTTAATTATGGACTAATTTTTATTTTCCCTAAAAAGACTGTGAAATCTTTACTAAGGTTCCAGCATTTCCTTTTGTGTAGTACTGGTACTTCCTTATTTGGTTCGATTTACCTGTTCGCATTACTCCCTACCTTGTTTTGATCCGGCATCTTGACTATTTGATTGACTGTGTAATACTTTCCTTAACTTGAATAGTAGTGGCCCAATTTTATGCTATTTTGTCCCATTAATTGATTGAAGCTGACTCTAATTGATTCTGAAGTTATTCTCATGCCTTATTTGTGTTGGAATGATTCATTACCTTATTGTCTACCTCATTGAGACTATAAAAACCCCTCCTCATTCCCTTTAGAGACTATCCTGCTATTTTCAAAAAAACCTAAGTTCTCTTTGTTCTCTCTTGTTCTGATTTCTGTACTAAGTGGTTATTATTTGGCCGGCTGAAAGCCAAGGCTAAATTATTCTGGAATTTAACTGCTATTGCACCTTTACTTGCTTTCTTCTCAACTGGTATGACCTAACCCTTGCAATTCCATTCTCTATGCATTGTTTGGCTAGCTTGTTTCAATTCCCTAGCATGATTCTGCCCTTTCTATGACAATTTGATGATACTATTAACCTAAGACTAAGTTATTTCAAATAATATGAATCCTCTCCTAAGATTAAGGTTTAGTCTATTTTCTTGCAAGGTACTGTAAACATGTGATCACTTATCTGTTGCTTAACTCATATGTCCTGTCTGTTTAATTCAAATGTTTTTGCCTAATTGCTAATGTGTTTTAGCCATGACTGTTTTAAATACTAGCATGAATACGTAGCTTAATCAGATGACAACTTGATTGAACTATGTGATGAACATGAACCTTGTTTGCTTCTTGGTGCAGTTCTGCCTGCAACTCTGTATTCTGAACTTTTTTTCTTCTGAAATTGAACTATTTTGAAATCTGCCCCTTTTCCTTTATATGCTGGTTTTAAAACCCCTACTCTTAGTCATTTAGGTTCTCAACCACTCCCAGTGTGAGCACTTCCTAGGGTCCTTGAGACTTCTTCGAACTCTGACACATTTGGGCGGGTTTTCCAATATTTTATGAGTTACCTTCTGAATGTGGTTTTGATGTGAGCATTGCCCGACCCTTGGGAACTTTGACACACTGGAAGCATGACTTTTAATGTGCCATGGATGGATCATTACTATACTCCAAAGCTGTTCTGTTGGAAGGCCTGGTTCCCAGGTTTATATTGGGCATATGAAGGCTTCCTGTAGTGTAATGGATACTATTATGTAATTTATTGATTCTGGGTTGTAATAATTTCTGTAATAACATATTTGGGGTTGATTAGTGAAAGCTGGGGGGTTTCCTTCTATTTTTGTTAAACTTGGGTAGAAATCCTGCCTGTAGGTTTAATTATGTTGACCAAGTCATGTGATTGCTACTACTTGGGTAGAGATCATGCCTATAGGAACTTCTTGATTGTTTAGTTCTGTACTTTTACACTCGCATATTAGAGATCCTATTTATAGAACTTTTCGTTAATTCTGCATTAGAAATCCTGTCCTAGGATCCACACATATTTTAAACCCAAACATGCATTAGTGACCATGTTTACGAGATTCTGTTTATTTGAAATAGTAACCTTTTTTTGCATTCTGCTTAAAATTCTGCCTACACATGATTAATACATACCATGCTTATAGGAAATAAAGATCAGTTCAAACTTAGAAATCATGCCTATAGGACTTAAACTAATAGATATCATGCCTATAGGGTGAAATCAATTTTCAAACTTAGAAATCCTGTCTATAGGAGTTCAAATCAAGTCTCGTCATGCCTATAGGGGTTTAAATAAATTCTGCAATTAGCAAGCATGCCTATAGGACTTAAAAGGAATAAAAACTTGTCTTTATGAGTTAAAATCAGTAGTTCACTTAGAAACCATGTTATAGGTCTATAATAAACTCGTAGAAACCATGCCTATAGGATTCCGTTAATCAGTTCTGAGTTCGACCAGTTTTGGCTATCACTTAGGCAAATCTGTAAGGGTTGCTAATGATTCTGGGCCTAAAAATTGTGACAATTTGCTGCCTGGAAGTTCCCAGATTCATGCTTTATAAAATCAGTAGGCCAACAAATAGGTCTCAATGATCGCTTTAATAAAACTGTTTCTTTACATTCTATTTCTGCTCTTATAGATATCCTGCCTATAGGATTCTAAAATTAACAAAGTATGCTGATTAAATTGCGTGTATTTGTTGCTTATGTGTGGAAGTCAATGTGAGCCCTTATTTGTTTCTTTACATGAAAGTCCTATTTGTATTTTGTTTGTCTCTTAGATTTCTCATTTTTAAGTAATATAGGTCAGTCTAGAACCACCCTAAATAGAGGTCCTAATACCTCCAGGACTATAGGTAAGTGACGGGCAGTGCGCACATAAGGAACGAGGTATAAGCTATTAGAACGCTTAGGTAACAACTGAAAGAAAGTAATTGGGTAGTAAGGAGATGATAGCCCGTGCAATAATGCTATGAGTAACACCCCAACTTAGGGAAGTTACAAAGTATTGCATGGAATGATCCTATAATCTAAAAAACCTAGGACCCCACATTTAATACCGTTTATAGTAACTTGTATTGTCCAAATTATTTTCCTCCCTTTTTAGACTAATTCTCTTAATTTAAGTTCGATCGGGACCCACCGTTGTGGACCTCGAGGGGTGCCTAACACCTTCCCCCGAGGTAATTTGAGCCCTTACCCGATCTCTGGTGATGCAAACTGGTTTATGAGTTAATTGCTCTAGGTGACCTAACGCACCTTAATCCGTTAGGTGGCAACTCTTCCAATCCCTTACCCAATCCCAAAAAGAAGGAGTTATCCTAGAAATGTCTAAACCCGATTTCGCGAGAAAAAAAGGGGTGCGACAACATGGCGACTCTTCTGGGGATATTTCTAGGCTCTTACCATAACAAACCTGATTTTTGTGAATTAGTCTTTAAGCACGCCTTTATTATTCCATCAATACTTGCATACCCCTTCCCCTCCCCACTTTATCTGGAGTTACTTGCCTATCTTCAGTTATTTACTATTTCTCTTTCTTGTTTTATTACTCTTTATTGTGGAAACTGACTTGTCTCTTTATTTTCTTTCTTAACTGTCTTTACAATTATTAAATACCATATTTATCATTTTTCATCGTGCAAATACGTGACAACGTGCTATTGTCTGTCACATAAATCATGCTTAACATCATATTTCACTCGTGCGTAATTAATACTATAGCAACGCTTGATGAGTGTTTGCGCCCTTCTTATATCACCCTATTTGAATTTGGAAAGGCTTATTTTCGGTAAAACTAGTCGACCAGCGGTGCAGTCGACGGTTCCGTGCCTTTCCCCCTCAAGTCGTCCGCTTGTAGGTACCAATCTAGACTTTTATAGAAACCTTACTCTGATTATAACTGTACATGCATCATGGTCAAACCTAACCTGGGTTAATATGTTGTCCACATAATAACCCTTTAAGAAAATCCTTGTCCAAAGTCTAACGGGGTTTCTATAATCCCAACGAACACAACCACGATCTGTGCATTAATTTGGATAAATAAGTGCCAATATGCTAATCATTAATGTATAAATAGTCGAATCTGGAGGGGAAAAAGGGTCTAACTCTATTTGTTTTGCAGAAAATAAGGCCTTATTTTGCTTTTCTAATGTAATAAGACCCAGTGCCATTAGTGACTTACCTTATTGTCGTTTTAGATTCATCTTATTTATCGCGTTAATGAAATGAGGCAATTATTGGCACTAAAATTCTCCAAATATACTTGTCGCTAGGCCTACCTCGGGCATAACAAGGGTCCCAAATTAGGACGTGAATTTACATTCTTGTAATATGTGTTTAAATACTGCAAACATTTTCAGAACTCTCACTAACTTGGTTACCTTTTGTTTTTCTTTATTTTTGATTATTCCTATCCCCTACACGCATACTGGCATCATCAGCATATCACACCAGATCCAGAGGCCCTCCACCCCCTCCTCCTAACAGTGCATCAAAAGGCAAAGGGAAAGCTAATATGGATAATATGAGTGGCGTCACCACCGCACATGCTGAGAATGCAGAAACTTCTGATGGTCGGAGTACTCTGGCACCAAATGACTTGGTTTTGCGGCTTGAAAAGAAAATACTTGAACTCCAGGGTGAGCTTGAGCAGGTTCATAATTTGGAAAACCTCTCCCTCACACTAAACGTCCCAGATATCAACCATCCAAATACCCAAAACCCAGCACCTCCTCAGAATACACCCAGCCAACGCGCGCATAATCCTCTCGCACCCCACCAATATACAACCCTTCCTCAAAATCCTTTACCCATACCTACACCACCTGAACATCAGTATTTCCCGACTCAATATCCACAAACCACTTACCACACTCCTCAAAATACCCCATAGCCTATCCCTGATCCCCAAAATTCAACCAATGAATTACCACTATACCCAAACTTCTGGCCTTCACCAAAACAACCCCACATACGTTGAAACTTTACCCCACTCTACTCAACCAATCTCATATACACCAGAATCAGCCGAGAAGGACCTTCTCATTAAGAACATAGCAGAGGAGCTCAAGAAACTCACAAGCCTAGTTCAGGGTGTTGAAGGAGGCAAATGAATCGAAGGTCTGAATTACGAGGATTTGTGCATTCAGTCAGATGTGGAACTGCCGGAGGGTTACAAACCTCCCAAGTTCGAAATATTTGATGGAATGGGTACCCAAAGGTTCATTTAAGAACTTATTGTGACAAGCTCATAGGGGGTTGAAAGGACGAAAAGATTCACATGAAGTTGTTCATGAGAAGCCTCACTGGAGACGCCCTATCTTGGTACATAAGTCAAAATCCCAAGAAATGGGCTAATTGGATAAGCATGGCATCGGATTTCATGGATAGATTCAGATTCAACACAGAAAATGCACTAGATGTCTTCTATATCCACAATCTCAAGACGAAGCCCACTGAGACTTTTCGCGAGTACGCTACTCGATGGAGGTCATAAGTAGCGAAGGTCAGGCCGACATTAGATGAAGAGAAAATGAACAACTTCTTTGTTAGGTATCAGGATCCACAATATTACGAAAGGTTAATGGTAATAGAGAATCACAAGTTCTCCGATATCATCAAGCTCGGAGAAAGGATCGAGGAAGGTATAAAAAATGGAATGGTGACAAATTTCGAGGCACTGCAGGCCACGAATAAAGCACTACAATCAGGTGTCATATCAAAGAAGAAAGAAGTGGGAACAGTAATAGTTGCCCAAGGTCCGAAATCTCCATTTGTGTAACAAACACCTCCACCCACATACCAACCTTCACCTCCCAGATATCATCAACCCTCTACCGCCTACCACACCTATAATACCAAACCAACCTATTATCATTCACCTCCAGCTCGTCCAAATTACCAAAAACCCAGGTCCAATCTTGATCCCAAACCACCTAGACAATACACCTCCATTGTTGAACCCAAACAATGGGTCAACCCAAACAAGACATGTGCGTACCATTCCAGTATGAAGGGACATACTATTGATGAATGCCTCACCCTGAAATATAATATCCAAACACTGATTGATACCAAGGCCATACAGGTGAAAGAGACCACACCCAATGTCCGCAAAAACCCCCTCCCAGATCATAAGGGTGAATGAGTCAATGTAATAGAAACCGATGAAGAATGGGATCCCGAGGGATCAATCAGACTTATTCGGGAAGGTGATGATCCTAAGAAGTCATCAGTCACGTTCTATCCCATTGTGGTACAGGTACAACTGCCAGTCAAAGTTGAGGTAGCCACATCGGCTCCTTTTAAAGTAGAAGTGACACCACCTGCAGCTACACCTGCTCCATTTGAGGTAGTAGTATCCACCCCTTTCACCGTGACGGTGGCATACCACCCTTCAGTTCCAACGTTGTACCTTGGGATTATGTTGCCAAAGCTAGGAGAAAATAGAAAGTAAAGATGGAAGAGTCTGGCGCTGCACAAGGAATGACCAGAACAGGAAGAATTTACACACCTGAGCATTTGAGAGAGACCAATAAGCAAGCTTCTAATAAACAACCTGTCATTGAAACTGGTCCAGACGACCTTTGGAGGAAAGTACAAGCAAGGGAGTATTATGTTATTGATCATATGAATAAGACTCCCGCCCAGATATCCCTCTTATCGCTGCTGCAAAATTTTGAAGCACACAAGAATGCTCTGATGAAGGTACTGAATGAAGCATATGTGCCCAACAACATTACTAGCGGAGAAATGGCTAAAATGGTGGGACAAGTGTTGGAAAGCCATAAGATCACCTTTTATGAAGACGAATTGCCACGTGAAGGGTTAAGCCACAACAAGGCACTGCACATCACAGTGCAATGTGAAGATAAGTTCATTGCTAGAGTTCTAATAGACGGAGGATCCAGCCTCAACATCTGTCCGCTGACAACCCTGAAGAGGTTAGGCAAGGGCCTACATGAAATACAAGCAGGATATATGAACGTGAAAGCATTCGATGGGTCACAAAGAGCCACGATTGGAGAAACCAACCTATGCTTGAAAATGGGTCCTACCTGGTTCGATGTTGAATTCCAGGTGCTAGACATATCCGCCTCCTACAATCTGTTGCTGGGACGACCTTGGATACATGCCGCTAGAGCTGTCGCATCCACTTTTCACCAAGCGGTAAAATTTGAATGGAACCAACAAGAAGTGATCATCCATGGAGATGGGAGCAACCCCATTTACACCAGTCAGACTGTTCCGGTAGTAGAAAATAGAAGGAAATTAGGTGGAGAAACCTACCATTGGATCGAGCGTGTTAACGTGATTGAGAAGGATAATTGGTGGAGTAGCAAAATAAAGAGCATAATTGCATGGGCAGGGTATGAACCTGGTAAGGGGCTTGGTAAAAAGCTTCAAGGTATCTCCAAACTAGTACAGCTGAAGCGCCATGGCATAATCTTCGGGCTTGGATATAGTATACTTGGCAGGAATATCAAAATTGGTCGCCACCATGGCGTGGTCCATACAATCCTCTTGAGCAACCCGTGCCGCACCTGAATCAGACCTTCCATCAAGACGATACAGTATGGGGATCAGAAGAATAAGAAGAAGCCTTGGCAGTATTGAGGAATTTGTTCTTGGAAGACGATGACATGGATTGTTGTGTAATAGTTTAGGAGAAGCGGGAAGAAGGACTCACTATCCAGACGGTGAAGAGAGGAGCATTCCTCAGGAACTGGACTATTAGACCATCAAGGGTCCGACGAGTCCCGGGATAGCGAGGTTGATAACATTGTTTAGTTTTGAAAATGATTTCATCTTTGGCATTTTGTTTTAAATAATATTTTACTTTCAGTGTTCCGTTTCTAAAAACATTATTTGAAATTATTTTTTTAAAGCTTTAAATGGCTTGATGTATTATTATTACTATTTTCTTTCATATCTTCATCCCTACAGCATTACTATTTCTTACCTTGATGAACCAACGACTGTGACATGTAATGAGACAATGCAACAGAAGGACTAACTCGGAAGGAATAGAAGATGAGGATGTAATACCTGAGGAAATTGTCAGAGAAGTGGAGAACTTTGAGAAAAATCCCAAGTCCAACATGGACGAGACCGAGATAGTCAACTTGGGAGATTCCGAAACCGTCAAGGAACATAGGCATCCATTTGTCACCATCAGAGAAAGAAGAATACACTCAGTTTCTGAAAGAATATGAGGATATCTTTGCATGGTCATACGACGATATTACAGGGTTGAGCACATCCATAGTGGCTCACAAGTTACCTACAAATCCAATGTGTCTACCAGTGAAGCAAAAACTCAGGAAATTCAAGCCAGACATGAGCCTGAAAATCAAGGAGGAAGTCACTAAGCAGATCAAAGCCAACGTCCTCAGAGTAGTTGAGTACCCAACTTGGTTGGCCAATATTTTACATTCCAAAGAAAGATGGAAAAGCCAGAGTCTGTGTTGATTATTGGGATCTAAACAGAGCAAGTCCCAAGGATGATTTCCCGCTACCAAACATACACATTCTGATTGACAATTGTGCCAAGCATGAACTCCAGTCCTTTTTAGATTGGTTCGCGAGTTACCATCAGATCTGGATGGACGAAGAAGACGCCGAGAAAACAGCCTTCATTACGCCATGGGGAGTGTACTACTACAAAATGATGCCATTCGGTCTAAATAATGCTGGGGCCACCTACATGAGGGCTATGACAATGATCTTCCATGATATGATACATAAAGAAATGTAGGTATATGTTGACAACTTCATCATCAAATCCAAGAGGGCTACAGATCACATAGCAGATTTGAGGAAATTCTTTGACCGGCTACAGAGGTACAATCTAAAGTTAAACCCCGTAAAGTGTGCATTCAGGGTTCCTGCCAAAAAATTGTTGGGGTTCATTGTCAGTCGCCGAGGAATAGAGTTGGACCCGTCAAAGATTAAAGCCATCTGGGAATTACCACCACCAAAAATCAAGAAGGATGTGATGAGTTTCTTGGGATGTCTTAACTACATCAACCGTTTCATAGCACACTCCACAGTAATATGTGAGCCAATTTTCAAAATGCTGAAGAAGGATGCCGCAACCAGTTGGACCGAGGATTGTCAAAAGGCTTTTGACAAAATCAAGGAATACTTGTCCACACCACCAGTCCTAGTCCTGCCAGATCCTGGTAAAGCACTATTACTCTACCTTGCAGTGTCAGATGGAGCCTTCGGTTGTGTTCTGGGACAACATGACGAAACATGAAGAAAAGAGCAGGCCATATACTACTTAAACAAGAAGTTCACTCCTTACAAAGCACGGTATTCTTTGCTGGAACGCACATGTTGTGCTTTGACCTGGATAGCCCAGAAACTGAGACACTACTTCTGTGCCTATACTACATATCTCATATCAAGGATGGATCCCCTAAAGTACATCTTTCAGAAACCCATGCCTACTGGGAAGCTGGCCAAGTGGCAAATCTTGCTGAGTGAGTTTGACATTATCTATGTAACTCAGAAGGCAGTCAAGGGACAAACATTAGCATATTATCTTGCTGACAATCCTGTAGGAGGAGAATACGAACCCCTGAAATATTTCCCTGATGAGGAGGTATCATTCGTAGGAGAAGATATTGCTAAAGCCTACGACTGTTGGAGGATGTTTTTCGAACAAGCAACAAATTTTAAAGGAGTGGGTATCGGAGCCATCTTGGTATTAGAAACCAATCAGCATTATCCGGTGTCTGCAAAACTCAGGTTCCCATGCACTAACAATATGGCGGAATATGAAGCCTGCATATTAGGGCTCAACCTGGCTGTTGATATGAATATTCAGGAACTGCTGGTAATCGGCGATTCAGACCTTCTAGTACATCAAGTACAAGGAGAATAGGCTACCAAGAATTCCAAAATACTGCCATATGTGCATCATGTACAAGAAATGAAGAAGCGGTTCACAAAGATAGAATTCCGGCATGTCCCCAGAATTAAGAATGAATTCGCAGACGCATTGGACACCTTGTCATCAATGATACAACATCCAGACAAGAATTTCATCGATCCCATTTCGATGAGGATCCATAATCAACGACATACTGTGCTCATGTTGAAGAATAAACGGACGGAAACCCATGGTTCCACGACATCAAAGAATATTTGACAAAAGAAAAATACCCGGAACATGCAAACCGTACTCAGAAACGCACCCTTCAGAGATTGTCCAATCATTTCTTCCAAAACGGAGGAACCCTATACAGAAGAACTACCGATCTGGGACTGTCAAGGTGTGTTGACGCAAAAGAGGCTTCCAAATTGCTCGAGGAAATACATACCGGAACCTGCGGCCCACATATGAAAGACTTTATCTTGGACAAGAAGATACTCAGAGCCGGATACTTATGGATGACTATGGAAACTGACTACATACGGTATGTTTAGAAATTCTACCAATACAGATACATGCAGACATGATACGGGTGCCGCCAAACGAGCTTAATGCAACAAGCTCACCTTGGCCTTTCGCTGCCTGGGGAATGGATGTCATCGTCCCAATTGATCCCACCGCCTCAAACGGGCACCGGTTCATTTTAGTGGCCATCGAATACTTCACCAAATGGGTTAAAGCTGCATCTTACAAAGCAGTAACAAAGAAAGTCGTCACAAAGTTTGTTAAAGATCGGATTGTTTGTCGATTTGGGGTTCTAGAGTCTATCATCACTGACAATGCCGCCAATATCAACAGTGATCTGATGAAAGCCATGTGTGAAACTTTCAAAATCAAGCACAAGAATTCCACAACATACAAGCCTCAAATGAATGGAGCCGTAGAAGCCGCCAACAAAAACATCAAGAAGATACTAAGAAAAATGGTAGAAAATCACAAGCAATGGCACGAGAAATTACCATTCGCCTTACTGGGATACTGTACCACAATCCGCAACATCAACCGGGGCAAGTCCCTATCTGCTGGTTTATGGTACCGAAGCTGTCATTCCCGCCGAGGTATAAATTCCTTCTTTAAGAATCATACAATAAGCCGAACTCAGCGATGCAGAATGGATAAGGAACTGCTATGAGCAATTATCCCTTATAGACGGAAAGATGATGAATGCAGTGTGTCACTGCCAACTTTATCAGAATAGAATGTCCAGGGCTTTCAATAAAAAGGTCAGACCAAGACAGTTCACGCCAGGGCAGCTGGTACTAGAATGGATCTTTCCACAACAAGATGAGGCGAAAGGGAAATTCTCTCCCAACTGGAAAGGTCCTTACATGGTTCACAGAGTACTGACAGGAAGAGCGCTCATACCCGCAGAGATGGACGGAGAAATCTGGCCAAAGCCTATCTATTCAGATGTAGTCAAAATATACTATTTGTAAGCCATTTATGCTTGTTCATATGATGTAAATTGAACTACGCTCGACCTGATTCCCGTTTAAGAGGGGATACGTAGGCAGCCCTGTGGGTTCGGTCACAATTCAATAAAACTTCCATTTTCCCCACAATCAGAATCTGGGGCATAATTTTGAGGAGGACCCTCAAAATTTTGAAGCAAGTTCAGCCAACCGCAACATATGGAGCAGTAAGAAAAGTCATCTAGTTAACTGGGGAAGAATTTTGAGGAGGACCCTTAAAATTTTACGGCAGAGGAGGTCGCAATGTCTCTAATTATGTCACAGTTACTGGTTCATCTAACTAACTTCTAAACTGCATACTACTATGTCTTTGAAAATTATACACACATGATTTTGAAAAATAAACTTTGCTTTAGCCGAATGCTACCCTAATATATTGAACATGATCGTCAGACAGAGTAGAGAAAATCGAGCAAGCAAAGGCACGAACCAACCTCCCCCCACAAAAACTCACAAATTTTCTTTGGATGCAGGACTATATCATCATGGTAAACACCATCGCAATGACACAATCTCTATGCATGAAACACATTGTCAGCTAGGAATACTTCACTCTTACCCTTCTCTTTGCATGAGGCTAAAGCCCTACCTCTCTACTTGAATAAGGCTAAGCACTGCCTTCTCTTTGAATGAGACTAAGCCCTGTCTCAATCCTTGCATGAGGCTAAGCCCTGCCTCTCTACTTGCATAAGGCTAAGCACTGCCTTCTCTTTGCATGAGACTAAGCCCTGTCTCAATCCTTGCATGAGGCTAAGCCCTGTCTCAATCCTTGCATGAGGCTAAGCCCTGCCTCTCCATTTGCATGAGGCTAAGAACTGCCTTCTCTTTGCATGGGACTAAGCCTTGTCTCAATCCTTGCATGACGCTAATCCCTACCTCTTTACTTACATAAGGCTAAGTACTTCCTTCTCGTTGCATGAGACTAAGCCTTGTCTCAATCCTTGCATGAGGCTAACCCCTGCCTTTTCATTTGCATGAGGCTAAGCACTACCTTCTCTTTGCATGAGATTAAGCCCTATCTCAATCCTCGCATGAGGCTAAGCCCTTCCTCTCTACTTGAATGAGGCTAAGCACTACCTTCTCTTTGCATGAGACTAAGACCTGTCTCAATCCTTGCATGAGGCTAAGCCCTGCCTCTCCATTTGCATGAGGCTAAGCACTACCTTCTCTTTGCATGAGACTAAGACCTGTCTCAATCCTTGCATGAGGCTAAGCCCTGCCTCTCCATATGTATAAGGCTAAGCATTGCCTTCTCTTCGCATGGGACTAAGCACTGTCCCAAACCTTGAATGAGGCTAAGCCCTGCCTCCCCACTTGCATAAGGCTAGGCCCTGCCTTCCCTTTGCATGGGACTAAGCGCTGTCCCGAATCTCGCACGACACTAAGCACTGTCTCTCTTGCATTGCTCTCTTGCATCGGGCTAAGCTCTTCTCTTAAACTTTGCACAAGACTAAGCACTGTATTGTTGCCTCTAGCATCATGTATCCGCACCTCATAGGTTCAATATAGCAAACTTGTCCGAAGGCGTCATAGTCTGAAGGCACCATCCTCATAGCCGGAAGACATCATGTCATGGCCTGAGGATCTCTCAAACTTGCACATCATTATTCAAAGGCGTCATGGTTCGGAGGCACCATTTTCATGGCCCGAGAATATGATTTCATGGCCTGCAAATCCCTTACAACACAATTCATGTCCAGGACATCATGATCTAAGGACGTCATCCTCAATCGTCCAAAGACAGTTTTCATGGTCTGAAGGGAATTTGCATCATGTTTAAATTTACGCAAATTTATACGTATATGCTTGCAGTACATATTTTGATTTGCAGGTAACCCAGTGAGTAACTGTTATCCCAACAGGAGCAATCCCGCTCCAGTTCCTTCAAATTATTTCAAACCTGACCGCTCACTATAACCGTTTCACCTATTCAAAACTTTTGTCCGTCCTTGTGACAACCCCATCGGTTCATTCCACCGGCGGATTCAGAAATACACATGACTTGATTCCTGTAAATCAGGGATATGTAGGCAGCTCGAGGACTAGAGTGCGGCTTATATCTCTCACTTTCATCCTTCCCGGGTGAAGATGGGCAGCTGTTGATACCCAATTTTTTCCATATATATTTTAAAAAAATACATATATACCTTCAAAATAGTACATGAGCATCAACCAATGTTTTTCCATAATTTTTCGTAATTTTAAAGGATTTTTAATCAATTTATTCCAGCATTTTATTATCTAAATAATTACTAATTGCATCACAAATAATTTTATAAAAAATTTATTACTTAATTTTATCATTTATATTTATATTAATCTGTAATCATTTTATGCCTAATTATATTTGTACCTTTAGGCTATAATTGCAATAATTTTGCAATAATAGCACATTATATGCATAATTACTTCATTTACACGAAAAATAAATTTTTATATTTTATAATATTAAGTAATTATTTTAAATTATTTTCATATACAAATAACATTTTTTATCATTCATTAATTATTTTATAAATTATTTTATTAATTTAAGTGAGTATGTAAAACATAGCCCTTTTTTATTAAATTTTTCGGACCTACCCAATAGCCCAATAGCCGAATACCCTATCAGCCCAATAACCCAATAATTCAATTCCCATCACCCAAATCCAACTACCCATACACATATCCGTCTGATTAACCCGCCTCACCTAAAATAACCAATCCTGGCCGTTGATCTCAGAAGATCAACGACCCTAAACCTACAACCCTTTTTTTTAATATACCAAACCCCCAAACCTTACCTCATTTTTTCCCACCCGCCGCCTTTGGATCCTCTCACCCCCTCAAACCCTAGCCCCGCCGTCACCATTTCTCCTACCAGAAATGGAATCATTCTCCGATTCCTTGCCTTATCTAGCCTTACCTCCTTACTTACTACCCGTCTTTGATGTTACTTGACTTATTTGCCTCAAAAGGCAAGTGTATGTCAAGAGACTCAAACCAGATATGGTCCAAAATATCGTATATTTTTATTATTCCCATCTATGTTCATCCCAATACCTGTAAGTACGAATATTTTCGTATCTTCCAGTTAGGATTTTGGATCTCTGGTTCAAATCAGATTTTTGATTCATTCTGGTTCACTTTAATATTATTATTTACCTTGTCACTCACGAATCTGGCTATTTTTGGTTGAATCTTTTACTTACCCTAAAACTAGGGTCCAAATCTGTCAAGATCTGAAACGATTTCTTACTTTTTGGCATTTTTTCTTTAGTATTTCAGTATCCCTATCTCTATGTTTTATAGTTTCTGACTGATTTTATTTACCCTAAAATTAGGGTTTTTGATTTTTCAAAAATGAATCAAATCTGTTGTTTCATCTCTGTGTATCTATTATTTCTGACTGATACCCTAATTGTTTCCATCTATATGTCTTTATATTTATGCCTATTTTATTTATATTAAAATTTAGGATTTTTGATATTTAATTATTTTCCTTTAATATTTCTGTTTAACTGTCTCTGTGATTCTTGCTGTTAATTATGGACTAATTTTTATTTTCCCTAAAAAGACTTTGAAATATTTACTAAGGTTCCATCATTTCCTTTTGTGTAGTACTGGTACTTCCTTATTTGGTTCGCTTTACCTGTTCTCGTTACTCCCTAACTTCTTTTTATCCGGCATCTTGACTATTTGACTGACTCTGTGTAATACTTTTCTTAACTTGAATAGTAGTGGCCCGATCTTATGCTATTTTTTCCCGTTAATTGTTTGAAGCCGACTTTAATTGATTCTGAAGGTATTCTCATGTCTTATTTGTGTAAGACTAATTCATTAACTTATTGTCCACCTCATTAAGACTATAAAACCCCTTCCTCATTCCCTTTAGAGACTCAAATCATGCTATTCTCACAAAACCCTAAGTTCTCTTTGTTCTCTCTTGTTCTGATTTATGTACTAAGTGGTTATTATTTGGCCGGCTGAAAGCCAAGGCCAAATTATTCTGGAATTTAACTGCTATTGCACCTTTACTTGCTTTCTTCTCAACTGGTATGCCCTAACCTTTGCAATTCCATTCTCTATGCTTTGCTTGACTAGCCTATTTTAATTCCCTAGCATGATTATGCCCTTTCTATGAAAATTTGATGATCCTTTTAACCTAAGACTACGTTATTTCAAATAATATGAATCCTCTCCTAAGATTAAGGTTTAGTTTGTTTTCTTGCAAGGTACTGTAAACATGTGATTACTTGTTTGTTGCTTAACTCATATGTCCTGTCTGTTTAATTCAAATGTTTTTTCCTAATTGCTTTTGTGTTTTAGCCATGACTGTTTTAAATACTAGCATGAATACTTAGCTTAATCAGATGACAACTTGATTGAACTATGTGCTGAACATGAACCTTGTTTGCTTTTTGGTGCAGTTCTGCCTGCAACTCTGTGTTCTGAACTTTCTCTCTTCTGAAATTGAAATATTTTGAAATCTGCCCCTTTTCCTTTATATACTAGTTTTAAAACCCCTACTCTTAGTCATTTAGGTTCTCAACCACCCCTAGTGTGAGCACTGCCTAGGGTCCTTGAGACTTTGAACTCTGACACATTGGGGTTTTCCAACCTTTTATGAGTTACCTTCTGAATGTGGTTTTGGTGTGAGCATTCCCCGGAGTCTCTGAGGCCCTTGAGAACTTTGACACATTGGAAGCCTGACTTTTAATGTTCCATGAATGGATCATTACGATACTCCAAAGTTGTTCTTTTGGAAGGCTTGGTTGCCAGGTTTATATTGGGCCTATGAAGGCTTCCGTAATGAATACTATTATGTAATTTATTCATTCTGGGTTGTAATAATTCCCGTAATAACAGATTTGGGGTTGATAAGTGAAAGCTGGGTGGTTTCCTTCTGTTTTTGTTAAATTTGGGTAGAAATCCTGCCTATAGGTTTAATTATGTTGACCAAGCCATGTGATTGATACTACTTGGGTAGAGATCCTTCCTATAGGAATTTCTTGATTGTTTAGTTCTGTACTTTTACACTCGCATATAGAGATCCTGTTTATAGGCCTTTTCGTTAATTCTGCATTAGAAATCCTGTCCTAGGATCCACACATTTTTTAAACCCCAACGTGCATTAGTGACCATGTCTAGGGGATTCTGTTTGTTTGAAATAATAACCTTTCTGGAAATCTGCTTAAAATTCTGCCTACATACGATTAATAGATACAATGCTTATAGGAAATAAAGATCAATTCAAACCTAGAAATCATGCCTATAGGACCTAAACTAATAGATATCATGCCTATAGGGTGAAATTAGTTTTCAAACTTAGAAATCCTTTTTATAAGAGTTTAAATGAAGTCTCAAATTAGAAATCATGCCTATATGGGTTTAAATCATTTATGCAATTAGCAAGTATGCCTATAGGACTTAAAAGGAATAAAAATCTGTCTTTATGAGTTAAAATCAATAGTTCACTTAGAAACCATGTTATAGGTCTATAATAAACTCGTAGAAACCATGCCTATAGGATTCCGTTAATCAGTTCTGAGTTCGACCAATTCTGGCTATCACTTAGGCAAATCTGTAAGGGTTGCTAATGATTCTGGGCCTAAAAATTGTGACAATTTGCTACCTGGAAGTGCCCAGATTCATGCTTAATAAAATCAGTAGGCCAACAAATAGTTTTAGTGATCACTTTAATAAAACTGTTTCTTTGCATTCTGTTTCTGCTCATATAGATATCCTGCCTATAGGATTCTAAAATTAACAAAGTATGCTGATTCAATTGCGTGCATTTGTTGCTTATGTGTGGAGGTCAATGTGAGCCCTTATTTGTTTCTTTACATGAAAGTCCTATTTATATTTTTTTTGTCGCCTAGATTTCTCATTTTTAAGTAATATAGGTCAGTCTAGAACCACCCTAAATAGAGGTTCTAATACCTCCAGGGCCATAGGTAAGGGACGGGCAGTGCACGCATATGGTAGTGTTGTCGAAGAGAAAAAATATTTGAAATTTGTAATTTTAGAAATTCAAAGGATAAAAGTATTTGTAGGATCATAATATTTGTGTGACTATAAGAAGCTTTTCATTAATGGTTAAACGGTTAAATTATTTTTTTGTCTTTTACTTTTGAAATTGATTAATACTTAATTTAAACAGATGGAGTGCTATTAGCTAGATCTTGACTTTTTTTTTATTTAGAGCTGAAGCCTGAAATAAACCATGTGGCGAAGGGTAGAGTGTAAAAGACATATTAAGAATTCAGTGAATAAAGGGTAGAGACATTAATGAACTTAATTTATACATGCATGCGATTAATTAATTTATTATCTCTCTGTCAAATACAACGTAACTTATTTATATAATACTACTAGTAGCTAGTAGCTAGCCAGTGCATGGACACTCAAAACACATGTGCAGATAGATTTGATGGGATTTTCTTTGATTATTTTATTCTTTTCTATAATAGTATTTAAATTTAAAATAATGTGTTCTACATATTTTGAGATAGGTATTTAGATTTTGTCGTAAATAAGAGAAAATTTGTATTTAGTTATAGTTAGGAGTGGCAAACATGCGGGTCGGACCGGATATGGTTCGGGTCGAAAACATATAATAAAAAAGGATAAATTATCCGGCCTGACCCATATTTAATACAGATAAAAAACGGATTAACCGATTAATAATCAAATAAGGGTAACCATATTATCCATGTCTTCTTGCATATGACCACTTTTGGGACAATTCTTAGTCTCCCTAACTCGAGGAATCCTCAATTTGAGGCTTTACAAATATAAAAGTTGGACTCATTGGTTGCCTATTGGTTATCCATTTTCTAAATGGATAATATGATTCTTATCCATATTTGACCCTTTTTAAATAGCTCATTATCCAATCCTTTTTTTGATCGATAATATGGGTGATTAACTGTTTTCATCATTTTACCACCTCTATTATAGTATATGAATCAGAGACTTGTGATATTGTCAAAAGAAAACAAATAATTTGGATGATGTAAAATGATAGTTACATGAAAGAGACCACTAAGTGATTAAATTTTGTTAACATTTTAACTTCATTTCTTTCTTTATGAAATTTCTGTCCCCTCTTATGTAAATAAAATTCCTAATTTACATGTGTTCAACTATATATGAACATGAGAGTTAACTCTAGACGATATAAGATAAGATCGAATATGTCATGCAATTTATAATTCGTCTGCGTATAAACAATTGGGACCTCATTGTAATTACAATCAGATTTCTCTATAACAACATCCCTATATAATAGTTATTCACTATAAAAGTCGAGTTTTTCTCGGAACCGAATATTATATTAGTATATTATAATATATATCCTATATAACATCATTTTACTATAACAGCTATTTCGGAACAAGCAAAGTTATTATAAATTTGACTGTATTAGTTTGTATAATTAAGTCACAATTCCAGCACATTTTTAATTTTAATATGGTAATTAAGTGTTTCTTTATGGTCACTAACAAGTTGCGTTGTACAAGACCACAAGTAATCATGTTAGTTAATGGAACCAGTTTAATAACTGACTCTTGGCAATGTGAAGATAATTATCTATATATTAAGTTATTATTAACACGTCAAATAAAATAAAATGAAAGGACGGCGATTAATTAATGTGCTTGAAAAGTTGTTAATATGATACGATCAGATCCTTTGAATTATATTATTGTTCAATATCGTTGTATTGAAATTAATATATTCTCCTAGAGGAGAAGATGCATAAAATTTAATGAGTGGCAATAATTTGAGGGAGAAAGGTCAATAACACTGAGACATATGTATCTGAGCTGGCTCTTATTTTTGTTGGAAGTTGCCTAATTAGGGATAAATTATTTATGTTTAAGGATTTACTTTATCCGGTGCATTTTAATTGATTTTTTGGCTTTTTTTATTGGTCCATAATATTTGATTTTGTCAGATATCAAGAAGGAATTCACTTTTTTTTTCCAAAGTTATCCTTGGAATAAAAAACCTAATAGTATTTGTTGTATTTCTAATGAGCAAATTAAAATTAATATGATCAATTTTATTGTTAATTAATGCTAAAAAATAAATTCTTTAATATGTGTGAAACAACCCAAAAAATCTATTAAAAAGAACCGGAGAGTATAATCATTAGAGATTTCTATTATTATTGCAGAACTCTGTAATTTTTTTTAAAACCATCTTTAGATCAGCTTCGAGATGAATGTTTTATTAATCATTAAAAGGGATCGATAAATTTATGCCAGTGTTATTTCTATCCTTACTATTCTCTGTGCAATTTGGGTATTTCTATATATTCCAACATTTCACCATTTAAAATCATTATCTCATAAATAGAAAAAACAAAATTAAAGAAAATTTGAAAGGAAAATCAAGGAAATAGAGAACGATGGAAAACATTATATATAATCACTTTTGTTTTCATTTTTAGTGAATAATTCCCTTCCATTTGATAATATTTTTTCCATCTTTGTTACCCTTTTCTATTCTATCTACAAATCTGCCAATAAATAAGACAAACTGACATCTGTATAACAGTGGGGGTTATGAAAACGAAAAGGATCCATAGACAATACTACTAAGTAGTATTTAATTTTGGCACGTGAAATATTTGATGAAAAAAAGAGAGCGTATATATGGGTATACGGTTAAAATCGAGCATGTCTGATTTTATAGGCTCGAGGGTATACCTTGAAATTAAGCTCATATCGAAGCGAGATCGAGCTCGAAGAACAGGGAGAACGAAAGATCGAGGTCGGGCAAGATCAAGCAATGTAATAGCGGAATATCAGAGATCGACCCCAAATCTCGGCGGGAATCTCGGGATTGACAGAACCGCTAACGGTTGTTGATACCAATCATGGATTTTGCTTCCGAAATTAGAGTTATACCTTATTTAGGATTCCCCTACTATATAAAGAGGAACCCTGTTCATTTGTAATCATCCTATATCACATATACGCTTTGTTTAACCAAAAAATTAGATTCTTAGTCAAAGCTATTTTAAGAAGTACTCGGGCTTCTAATAACCGAATGATAAGAATTAGACTTGTAAATAAGAAAGCAATAAGATCACATAAAAGTAAATATATTTCAGTAGTGGTTCAAACGTGTCTATACAAGTGAGATTTTACTCCCTTTTATAGGAAATTTCTTAATATAACGTCTACTCTTCTTAATGATTGAGCATTAATGACTAATAATATCATTAATGTAACGTTACAATTGGTAATCGTAACTGTTGCGTGAAGATTATGTAACGTTTAGCTCATTGATTGAAGATCTTTGAATCTGCCCTTTATTCTGCCTTGGTTCATTCTGACCGTGTCTCTTCAACTCCTCAATTAGACTGGAACTCCCGCATCTAATTGTCTCGTATGTATGCTATTCCGTTCCTCTTTGTCCCGTACTTCTTTCTAAACTTCTGACCAGATGTCATGTTTCCATTGATCCACGTAGCTTGCCTTGTCATCAGAAATATTACACGTGTGAAGTCTATTTTTTACCAATACATATAGTCCCCCCACTTACCATTTATTTATCAATTAAATATTTGGTAAGTGGATACTTATTTATGGCGGGAATTGTTTTGCTGCCGTTTCACTCGTACCATTGCATCCGTCTATGAATGTATGCATCACTTGTCACTTCCATTTAATGCTCGTGCCATGTGGCATTCTCGGATTGATTCTGCAATTCATTAGCACCTTTTAGGGCTTTTTGCTGCTGCATCAGTCACGAAGTGACGGTTCTAATTATGACTTTTACATCAGTGTTTTTTCTATTTTTTTGACGGTTGCCTCTGAGTATAAATACCCATTTTCATGCCTTTGCTTTCACGAAAAACTTCTAACTTTCCTTCATTACTTGTAAATTCCTCTTTCACGTAAATATGTCTTCCTCAAATCAAAAACCCAAGAAGCTTATCATTGTAGACGAACTATCTCCTTCTTCTGCTCCAATCCGGAGTAGGAGGGGTGGTATACTAAGAAGCTTGAGTTCTACACCTTCTAGAGGTTCTTCTTCTCCTTACAACATTACTCCCCCGTCATCTTCTAGGGCTAATGTTTCTTCGTCTTCTTCTAGGGCTAGAGATTCTAGATCTTCTTCTAAGAGTAGAGAATCTAACGAACCACTTCGTGAGCCAAAAGTTGATGAAATTGTTCCTGCTGAGTTTTCTTTTGTAAAGGATAGTGAGGCCATAAGAAAACAGCTTTCTTCTATGACATCTCATGACCGTGTTGATCTTTACCCTACTCAAAGCACTGAGGGTTTAGTTTCACTTGTGCATAGAGATTGTTATTGGAAATTTGATTTTCCAGTCTTACTTTAGGATTCAAGCCTCCCATCAACCCTGTCATCATAGAATTCTGTCGATTTTTTAATGTGTGCTTGGGACAGATCGGTCCTCTTATCTGGAGGGCAGTAGCATGCCTTAGATATTTGGCCACCTTAGCTTCAGTTCCTTTTACTTTTCATCATCTCATTCATCTCTATTCTCCTATGTTGTTCCGCCAAGGAGTTTTTACTCTTGCGGCTTGGAGTAAAAGAGTTTTGGTTATACCTGATGATGATAAAGATAGTGGGTGGTATGTCCGATATGTTGCTGTCCCTACTAAAGGTTTGGTAGGTGAAGAAAATCTCCCCTTCCCTGAGAAGTGGAACTTTGCACGTGAGTACAATTTTGCTCACTTTCTTCTTTATTATTATTTTTTTGATAAATTTTCAGTACCGTGACTATTTTTTTGTTTTTTTCTTTTTGCAGCAACCATGGAACCGTTGAGGAAGTCTCCGGTTTTCGTGGTTGGGTAGAAAAATTACTGTTGATCGCTCCAATGGAAGAACATTTTTGGAAGTACCTCTCGGCGAGGTTTGGTTGGAAAGTGAAAACCCATGGTAGGTTTTCTTTATATTTCCTTTATTTCTCCTTCTAAGCTTCTCTAATCCCTTTTATTTGTTAGGGTTTCCCGCTCGTGGGGTCTCTGCTGCGCTTGCTGTATCTGCTTCGAAAATTTCTTTGGCCAAGGTCCAAGAAATTATTGTGAACTCCTCTTCATCAAAAAGGAAATCAAGTGGATCTCGGACCTTGGAAGATGAGGAAGAGCAGGAGGAAAGTTCGCTAATTCGGAGGTCACAGAGAAGAAAGGTCGTGTCTGAAGACGAATCTGCTCTAGTTACTGATCCACCTTCCGTGCACAAGTCAGAGCATTCCACTCCTGAAGATGCAACTCCTTCCTTTGCCAATGAATCAATTGAACAATTATTCCACCAAGGCTTTGGCACAGTTTCAGAGGAGGCACCTCATGTTATTTTTCCTCCATCTGCTCCAGTGGAACTTACGTCTGCCGCACCTGTTGCTGTTTCTGCTCCCTCGCCTATTCCATCTGTGGCTCCTTCATCTGCCCCTACTTCCGTGCCTTCTATTATCGAAGTAGGATCTTCCAGTAGTGGGGAGGTGAAGCAAATTATGATAGAGGTTCTTGCGGGAGGTAGCCTCTTAAAGAAATCAGGCCAGGCGGATGTGTGGTTGAAGCCTCTGATAGGCCCGGTTGAGAAGTCTAAGTTGGAAAGTCATAGCTCCTTAACTTGGATGAACGAGATTGTACACTCTTCCTTAAAGGTATCCTTTATATCATTCCCTTTTTTTAATATCCTTTACCATATCTAACTTCTCCTTTTGTGTAGATCAATCTTATTGGTACAGAATTGATGAAAATTATCATTCATACGGAGCAATTAGCGAATGACTATCATACCGAGGCTGATAACTCGAAGGAGCAATTCGAGAGTCATTAGCTTGATATAGAGGAAGTAGAGGAGGAGAAGTGTACCTTGGAGCAGCAAATCAGAGTAATTGCAGTAGAATTGGCCATCGAGAAGGCTTCATCAAGTCAAGCAAGCAAGGATAAGAACATCCTGGAGTCTTCCTTTGCGGAGCAGCTTTCCCATGCTACTGAAGAGATAAGAAGCTTGAAGGCTTTGTTGGAACAGAAGGAGGCTTATGCTGGTGAATTTGTGAAATCACTTACTCAGACCCAAAAGGACCTCCGTGAATCTTCAAACAAGATTTAATTTCTGGAAATATCTCTTGCCCCTTTGCAGGCTTCTTATGATGATGTCGTGGTTCAAAGAGATGAGATGAGAGCCAATATTGAACAATGGGAGAAAGATTACGAGGCACTTGAGGATAAGGCAGTTGTTGATGTGAGTTGGGCTTATTTGAATGCCTGGCTTGACACATTGACGGAAATGGGCCAAGAAAATTTTGACTTAGAAGCTGAGATTGCCAAAAACCAAGGAGACGATTGAAAAGTCTCGACAAAGTCAAAATTTTTCATCACCTGAAGTTGAAGTTCTAATGGGTGATGAGATTGTGCCTGATGAAGCTGCTGCCCAAGCCTCGCCATCTCAAGCCGCTCCTCCTACTGATGAAGATAATCCCCCAGTGTCTAGTGAAAGTGTTTATCAACCCCTCTTTTTTTCTTTTGGAACAATTGGTGGTTATCCCAGGTCCCATTTGGGGGTGAATTATGGTTTAGTAAGTCCCCAATGACAACTTAGGGGCAACTTTGTATGAAAAAATTTGGTTTAAACTAAGTTAATACTTAGTTTTTACCATTATATAATATTAATATTTACATTTCTTAGCATGACTTGTGTTTTTTTGAGTTTTCGTTTTACTCTTAAGTGTTTGCATGCTTTATGTTCGGGTTTTTGTTTTACCCCTTGGTATTTAATTTTTCATTAAAAAATGCTTCAGTATTTCGTGTCCTTTTGAAATAAGCACGATTTATAAAAGAGGGCCCTTTTAAGAACGACACTTAATGAAGAAGAAGTCTCAACTTCATAATGGTGTAAACATACAAAAGAGTGATAGAAATTCACATGCTTTTTCTGAATAATGTTTTGCAAAAAGTCTTTATATTATTCGAACTTTCGTAATATTTTACATGTGTTTGAGAATCGTCTATGACTCTTTCGTAACTGTTTTCTTTTACGACAGGTTTCGAATAAACACGGGGGTATGAATTTCTACCCGTAACTAAATTCTGCCTTTAACCTAAACATTCGTTTACATTCACGAGTATGTTCTTTGTAGGTTTCTAAATCAGGCTTTGTGTTTTTGTCTTTGGCTCGTTGATTTTGCTCATAACTTTTGACTTGTTAGGAAAAATGGATCTTCAGTCTTGAACTTTGACTCTTTTGATAGTCTTATTTGCCTCTTCCATACTGTATAGTCCCCCAAGTTTTTGATCTTTGAAGAATGAAATCTCGAGCACTTGAATATTCCTTTCTTGTGGTCCTTTTACTGAAAAGGAAAACATACGGGACTTGAAGGTATATAGTTTAGATGATGACTGCTTAACCCTTTGAAACGTCCATCAGAAAGTTGTAACCCTAGACCGGGAATTCAGTTTTTTCCTCGTGTCTATTCAGGTCTAATATCATCATTATCTGGTTATGAGTTAGCTTTTTGCCTATCATCTAAAATGGTTAGTATAATTTTAAATGTACTAGATAAAATTGAACGTAATGATACTTGAATGTGGGTAATCCTTTTCCTTAGAAGTAATATTTCTTCAAGTGAACAACATTCCAACTTGTTGGTAAAATTCTGCCATCCATGGTTTCCAGCTCATAAGCACCTTTTCCAGCAATACCACACACTTTGTAAGGTCCTTACAATTTGGATTTAATTTTCCTGCTCCAGCCTCCTTTGTTGATTGAAAAACTTTCTTATGGACAAAGTCCCAAATTTTGAAATATCTGAGGTGAACTTTTCTGTTGTAATATCGCACTATGATTTGCTTTTGAGCTTCCATGCGTATTAAAGAAGCTTATCTCCTTTGCTCGAGTAAATCCAGATTTGTTCTCAACTCGTCATTGTTTGTTTCTTCTGCTGTTGTTGTGAATCTCATGCTCGGTTCACCAATTTCCACTGGTATTAGAGCTTCTGAGCCGTAAACAAGCGCAATGGGGTTTCTCCCGTGGCTGTCTTTGCAGTAGTTCTATAAGCCCATAATACTGCCGGTAGTTCTTCAAGCCAATTTCTCTTAGCTATTTCCAATCGTTTCTTCAAATTGTTAACAATGATATTATTTGTTGACCCAGCTTGCCCGTTAGCCACGAGATGATATGGTGATGAAGTGATTCGTTTGATTTTCCAGCTTTGGAAGAATTTTGTGATTTGTGAGCCTATGAATTGTGGGCCATTGTCACATACAATTTCCTTTGGTAAACCAAAACGGCATATGATGTTTCGCCATATGAAGATTTTCACTTCTTTTTCTCACACCTGTTTAAAAGCTGCCTCTACCCATTTTGAGAAATAATCTGTTAATCCAAGTAAAAATCGTAGGCTGGGGGTAGAGGTCCTACTATATCCTTCCCCATTTCATAAATGGCCAAGGTGATACGACTAGGTGTAGTAATTCTGCGGGCCGTTGCATATTGTTAACATATCGCTGAAATTTATCGCATTTAGCTACGGAATCTTTAGCGTCTTCTTCCATCTTAGGCCAATAGTACCCTATTCTGATTAGGGTTTTGACTAAGGACCTTGCACCTGCGTGGTTCCCACAATGTCCTTCGTGTACTTCTTTCATCACGTACTCAGTTTGGTTTGGTCCAAGGCACCTCCAAACATTTTGCGATACAGAGTATCACGAACTAGGCAGTACCGTGCAGCTTTTCGGCGAAGTGCTTGAGCTTCTTTCTTATCTTCA
>ML335842.1:595-11777 GCA_005239505.1 Nicotiana paniculata
CTTCCCCAAAATTTCCCCAACTCTTTCTTTCCCTCCCCTTCTCTATTTTACTCACCCAAATCCCATCTCCCACCCCGCGCCACCACGGCCCCCTTGCTCGCCGCCGCATCGCCGCCCACTACTCGTCGGCCGCCGCCACTGCCGCCCCTCTCTCTCTCCTTCTCCACCTAAAAAACTCCAAGGTTAGAATTATAACCTTGAATCTTTGTTATTTCTAGTGTGTGTGATACAATATTTGATGTATTGTAGTTTATTGTTTCAATTAGTATTTCAATTCTTTGAACATTGCATTTTATTGAGGATCAGGATTTAGGTCTTGTTTTAATTAGTTTTGTTAATTAATTTTATTAACTAATTAGTGTAATTAGTGTTGAATATGAATTGAAACTTTAGTTTATAAATTAAAATTTTTGGATATGAATTGAAATTTTGTGGATATGAATTGAAATTTTAGGATATGAATTGAACTTTTTGTGTATGAATTGAGCCTTTAGGATATGAATTGAGCCTTTAGGATATGAATTGAACTTTTAAGATATGAATTAGTGTAATTAATGTTGAATTTAGTTTAGTTAGATTTGAATTATACTGTGTATTGTCTTGATAGTTTAGTCAGAATTTAGGGTTTAGGATATGAATTGAAATTTTTGGATATGAATTGGAATTTTAGTTTATAAATTGAAATTTTTGGATATGAATTGAAATTTTGTGGATATGAATTGAAATTTTAGGATATGAATTGAACCTTTAGGATATGAATTGAACTTTTTAAGCATGAATTGAAATTTTAGGATATGAATTGAGCCTTTAGGATATGAATTGAACTTTTAGGATATGAATTAGTGTAATTAGTGTTGAATTTAGTCTAATTAGATTTGAATTATACTTTGTATTGTCTTGATAGTTTAGTTAGAATTTAGGTTTAGGACATGAATTGAAATTTTTGGATATGAATTGAAATTTTAGGATATGAATTGAGCCTTTAGGATATGAATTGAACTTTTAGGATATGAATTAGTGTAATTAGTGTTGAATTTAGTCTAATTAGATTTGAATTATACTTTGTATTGTCTTGATAGTTTAGTTAGAATTTAGGGTTTAGGACATGAATTGAAATTTTTGGCTATGAATTGGAATTTTAGTTTATAAATTGAAATTTTTGGATATGAATTGAAATTTTGTGGATATGAATTGAAATTTTAGGATATGAATTGAACCTTTAGGATATGAATTGAATTTTTTGTGTATGAATTGAAATTTTAGGATATGAATTGAGCCTTTAGGATATGAATTGAATTTTTAGGATATGAATTAGTGTAATTAATGTTGAATTTAGTTTAGTTAGAATTTAGGGTTTAGGATATGAATTAAAATTTTTGGGTATGAATTGGAATTTTAGTTTATAAATTGAAACTTCTGGATATGAATTGAAATTTTATGGATATGAATTGATATTTTAGGATATGAATTGAACCTTTAGGATATGAATTGAACTTTTTGTGTATGAATTGAAATTTTAGGATATGAATTGAGCCTTTAGGATATGAATTGAGCTTCTAGAATATGAATTGAACTTGTAGGATATGAATTAGTGTAATTAGTGTTCAATTTAGTTTAGTTAGATATGAATTATACTTTGTATTGTCTTGATAGTTTAGTTAGAATTTAGGGTTTAGGATATGAATTCAAATTTTTGGATATGAATTGGAATTTTAGTTTATAAATTGAAATTTTTGGATATGAATTGAAATTTTGTGGATATGAATATAAATTTTAGGATATGAATTGAACCTTTAGGATATGAATTGAAATTTTTGTGTATGAATTGAAATTTTAGGATATGAATTGAGCCTTTAGGATATGAATTGAACTTTTAGGATATGAATTAGTGTAATTAGTGTTAAATTTAGTTTAGTTAGATTTGAATTATACTTTGTATTGTCTTGATAGTTTAGTTAGAATTTAGGGTTTAAGATATGAATTGAAATTTTTGGGTATGAATTGGAATTTTAGTTTATAAATTGAAATTATTGGATATGAATTGAATTTGTGGATATGAATTGATATTTTAGGATATGAATTGAACCTTTAGGATATGAATTGAACTTTTTGTGTATGAATTGAAATTTTAGGATATGAATTGAGCCTCTAGGATATGAATTGAGCCTCTAGGATATGAATTGAACTTTTAGGATATGAATTTGTGTAATTAATGTTCAATTTAGTTTAGTTAGATATGAATTATACTTTGTATTGTCTTGATAGTTTAGTTAGAATTTAGGGTTTAGGATATGAATTGAAATTTTTGGATATGAATTGGAATTTTAGTTTATAGATCGAAATTTTTAGATATGAATTGAAATTTTAGGATATTAATTGAATCTTTAGGATATGAATTAAAATTTTTGTGTATGAATTGAAATTTTAGGATATGAATTGGAATTTTAGTTTATAAATGTCACGATCCAAAATCCTAACTTAGGCCGTGATGGCGCCCAACAGCGGGGTCAGGCAAGCCAACTCTCAATTTACTAAGGGTTATTTCTTATTAGATTAAACATTTCAACATATATTCAGTTTTTTTAAAACTTAAAACATGATTCGACAAGGATATATGGCCAGTTTTAATCAAAATCAGTCATGAAGAGGCGTGAGCCAATATATATACAAATCTGAAATCCATAACAACTATCATGTGTGTACCAGGAACTAGTGTCACAAGTCCTACGGGCATACTAACAGAATATACAAAAGATATAGTATGCAGTCTCACTGTGTGAAAGAAATAGACGGGAAATAAGCAAAAGAAACTACACGGTGCTGTCGGAGATTGCCAGGAGAAAAAAAACAGCTCACCGTGAAGTCAGGTCCGTCTAATATCAAGTCAAGCTCCGGTCCGACAACCAGATGCACCAGTCTCAGAACCTATACAATTAAGTACAGAAGCGTAACATGAGTACATAAATATATATGTACCCAGTGAGTATCCCGCCTAACCTCGAAGAGGTAGTGACGAGAGGTCGACATGACACTCGCTAAGGTCCAACAATATAATTTAACAGAATATGATAGAAACGGTAGGCATGTAAAGGCAGTGAAGCAACAAATATATATATAAGGCACTGAAACCCAAGGAAGTACTGGGAATGAATAAAACAATTACTACTTCACTTTCTCCCAAATATCTGTCAAATCAATATCCATGAATTTAGTAACAAATAAATCATGTGCATGCATGGTAAGGACAACCGGCCGGAGTCATAAGATTGTCATGTCCGTGCACTGCCGAGGGTCGAACGGCCCGAACAATAAGTGCACCTTTTCATAAAGTACTCACATCTATGCATTGCCGAGGATCGAACGGCCCGTACCAAAAGTGCATCTCTCAATCCTCTCTATGAACTGCCGAGGATCGGACGACCCAAACCAAAAGTGCATCTCGCAATCCGTCGTGGCATACGACCCATTCCCATAAGAGTGGGAAGTCACACTCTGATCGCGGAATGTAAATTGCGAAGCGGTCACATGCACACACATTATTCTTTTTAAAAAAAAAATACTTTTCAGTGAACAATTCCTTACAAGTTTTCTCAAATTCCATGACCTCAGGGAAGTAAGAAACATGTAACATTTAATTTATTAAGAATATAGTTCATATCAAGTAAAACACAAGACATGATGTGGGCCTAACTACCCGGACATAATAGTAATAGTCGCTACGTACGGACTCTCGTCACTTTGTACGTACATAGTCCCCACAATTATCACATATAGCATTTNTACTCCCCGGGTCAAGAATGTGCCCGAAACTCCGAACCCGACACCCACGGACTCGAAACTAGCAAAATGTTAAACAAATATATCAATTTATATTCAAAGCATGGAATTCTCATATTACTTAGCCAGATTTACCATTCTTGAAGAAATCCCAAAATCTAACCCCGGGCCCGCATGCTCGGATTTCAAAATTCTCGAAGGAAACACTCACCCATAGCCTAAGGATCATTAATACATGATTTTTACTTGATTTCATAGCTAATTGACGGGTAATTTTTTAAATTCTCGAAGGCCTTAGGTTACTACCCAAATCCCTAAATTTTCCACTAATTAAGTAGTTAAATCCTACTAAGAATGCATGCATTAACCACTTTAGGATAAAATTTACTTACCTTTCAGTGGTTGGGTCGTGGATCCCTTTTTCCAAGCTCTCAAGTGCTCTAATGGAGGAAGAAAATGAAGACAAATGAAGAAATCCCGTATTTTAAAAGAAACACACTGCCTGACAATGGTTCCGCACCTGCGGCTCGAGGACCGCACATGTAGTCTCGCACCTGCGGAAAAGGACGAGGAGGCCTAGGCTCGCACCTGCGGAGAGGAGACCGTACCTGCGTCTCCGCTCCTGCGGAACTTTGTCCGCACCTGCGAGAAATGGGCTGCCCGCTGGGGGATTGCACCTGCGAGGCTGGGACCGCAGGAGCGGTCCCGCACCTGCGACTGGGCAACCGCACCTGCGGTGACACACCAGAACAGGTGCACCAGCAGCTATTTCAGCTAGCTTTTGGCCTCGTGTGGTGTCCGGGAGGCACCTGGGCCCACCCGATCCCCCGTCCAAATATATCAACAAGTCCCAAATCATAATACAGACTCGCTCGAGCCTTCGGAACACCCAAAACAATGCTAAAACTCAAAATCACACCTCAAAACCCCTAGAACCAAACTTAGGAACTTTAAGATATCTTGACTTTGCTAACAACGTGCCGAACCGACCTATACTACTCGGAATGACACCAAATTTTGCAGGAAAAAATGACATAACGGAACTATTCGCGGTCTCGATATTCCATTCGGACCTCGATAACACAAAAACACGTCCCAAACCACAATAGGAACTTAAGGAACTTCTTATTTCAATATTGGGCGCCGAAACGCTCCCGGGTCATCTAAAATCCATTCCGAACATACGCCCAAGTCCGAAATCATCATACGAAGCTACTGGAACCGTCGAAATTTGATTCTGAGGTCGTTTACTAAAAATGTTGACCGATGTCAAACTTGTCCCTAAAGGCCAACCTTAAGGAACCAAGTGTTCCTATAGCACTCTAAACACTTCCGAATCTCGGACCATCCCCCCCCCCCTCCCGCAAGTCATAAATCACAATAAGCCGTTATGGGAAGTTTTATTTAGGGGAACGAGGTTCGATAACGCAAAACGACCAGTAGGGTCGTTACAATAAATTGAAATTTTTGGGTATGAATTAGAATTTTAGTTTATAAATTAAAATTTTGGGATATGAATTGAAATTTTGTGGATATGAATTGAAATTTAGGATATGAATTGAAATTTTTGTGTATGAATTGAAATTTTAGGATATGAATTGAGCCTTTAGGATATTGATTGAACTTTTATGATATGAATTAGTGTAATTAGTGTTGAATTTAGTTTAGTTAGATTTGAATTATACTTTGCAAATTCTTGATAGTTTAGTTAGAATTTAGGGTTTAGGATATGAATTGAAATTTTTGTATATGAATAAGAATTTTTGTTTATAAATTAAAATTTTTGGATATGAATTGAAATTTTGTGGATATGAATTGAAATTTTAGGATATGAATTGAACCTTTAGAATATGAATTGAACTTTTTGTGTATGAATTAAAATTTTAGGATTTGAATTGAGACTTTAGGATATGAATTGAAATTTTAGGATATGAATTGGACTTTTAGTTTATGTATTTGAATTTTAGTTTATAAATTGGACTTTTGATTATGTATTGTAATTTTAGTTTATAAATTGAATTTTTTTATATGAATTGAAATTTTGGGATATGAATTTAGTTTTGTTAGTTTATAAATTGGATTTTTGGATATAAAGCGTTAACTTAGTTTTGTTAGTTTAATGTGTTAGTTCTATTGAACTTTACTTTTGTTGGTTTTAATGTTGTTGTTGTTGTTGTTAATATTGTTGTTGTTGTTGTTGTTGTTGTTGTTGTTGTGTTGTTGTTGTTATTGTTGTATTGTTGTTGTCGTGTTGTTGTTGTTGTTGGTAGTATTGTATTGATATGAATTCCCTATATTGTTATATAGGGAATTTGGTATGCTGGCAGGTGGTATAACTGCCAAAAAAGGCAGTTTCTGCCAAAATAATACCCAGAAAAGCGATCAACTTTGGTCGCTTACCTATTTAAAAAATATATTTTCTGGACAACAGCGACCAAAGTTGGCCGCTAATTAACCCAGATTTCCTAAAAGACGACCAACTTTGGTCTCTATTCTATTAAAAAAAATTCTGGAAATTAGCGACCAATTTTGGTCGCTTATGTTTAAAAATAATTAAATTCTTGAAATTAGCGACCAATTTTGGTCGCTTATGTTTAAAAAAAAAAAAAAAAAAAAANTTTGAATAATAATAAATAAAAAAAATATAATTTAAATATAAAGACCAAAATTGGTCACTAAATTTATATTATTAAAATATTAAAGCGACCAAAGTTGGTCGGTATATTGTTTATCGGAATATTTGATCCTTTTGGACCAACTTTGGTCTCTAAGGTAAAGGGACCAAAAAAATAGCGACCAAGCCAGTTGGACTCTTTTTGGTCGCTTTTTGAAGTCGCTTTTTTCCGGATTTCTATTAGTGAAGCGTTCTCATGTATATGCCTATGCTTTGCACGGGCACATGCCATCTAGTTAATTGAAGAAATGAAGGCTTTTGTCCCTAATACAGTACAAACATCTGCATATTTAACTAGCGTTTGGATAAATTTGGTTAGAGGTTTTGAAATTTGTTGAAAAATAACTTTTGGAAGTTGAAGTTATGTTTGGACTTGCATTTTATGGGAAGAAAAGTTGAAGTTTTTGGGTAGAAGAAAAAGTTTCATCCAATTTTGGAAACTTAAAAAAAAATTCCAAATTTTTTCACTATATTGATCATACTCCATGAACAAATAATACTTTCAAATTCTTTTTTAAAAAAGTAGCCAAAATCTATGACCAAACTGGAACTTAGTGTTAATCCTGTCCAATTTATGTTGGTTTCTCGATCATTATTTTTGTTAGTCTCAAATGCATTCATAAACAAAAAGCTAATTGCATGTGATTACTGAAATGTCAATGATGTTTTTTGCACAAAATAGATGGATTACGAGGAAGCTCATTAAGCACCATTCTTATCAAGGTTCTTTTTTCATACACATTTGTTAGAGGACTTGCTTTGTTTTTAGGATTAAGATTTTGCATCCAAATACCTTTCCATTCCCCTTCTATATACATGGTTAATCTGCATTTTCTTATAATCGAGAAATTTTCGAAGACCAACTGGTGTACAAATTGAAACTTAATTTAATTGCATATATTTTATTTTGGGGGCTTTTTTTTCTAAAACTATTATTTTATTATAATAGTAAAAAAGTTCAGCAATATCACATGTTATTGTAGCTTTGCCACTTCTACAGATGCCATATATGGCATTGATATTACCAAGTTCAGCTAGTTTCCTACAGACACTGACCAACATAGGTCTAACAATAAAAACTTCTTTTTTGTTCGCCAGCATCCTGGTCACAACAAAGCGAGGAGGTACAACAAAATAAAAGAATTTATTTATTTAGTGTTTAACCCAAAAATAATTTTTTTGGTCGAAGCTAGTATTAAAAATAATTGGTTTACTGATAACCAAATTTACTTCACTTTCCTAAAAATATAGAAATAAAATAAATAATTCAAATGATAAGTAAAGAAAAGAAAGCTTATTGTTGATTGTCAAACTCTCCTAGAATTGCCGATTGGATTCTTGAATCAAGTAAAATAAAAACTGATTGCATACAATTAGAAATATTCAGATGATCGTACAAAATGAGGTAAGGGTCGTTGTATAAAGATAAACAGTTTGTAAAGATTCCCTTACTTAATTCTGACATGTTATTAACATTAATTGTTTTAATTACCCGTTACTAAATTTACTTGTAACAGTTGATAATATTGGAGGATCGTGCATAATCCGGCTAATGTTGATTCTCTTTTCATATTTACAACTGATTCATGAATCTTTCCCTTTTATGCTTGTTGGACTTTAAAGCCATTGGGCTTTAAAGACAAGGAGTGTGAATTGAAAAATGGTGGAAAATAAAATGGAGGGAAATGAAAATTTGAATCAAGTGAGTTTTGTCATGAACCTTGTACCACATTGGTGAAAGACAACTACACTTGTGTGTATAAATATAGAATCACTTCTTAGAACTCTTAAAAGGAGTTGAAGAGAATGAACCATCGCGTCGTCGTCGTCGTCACTCGACTCGGCTTTGGCTTTGGCTTTGGATTTGGATTTGGATTTGGATTTGTCAAATGATCAATAAGATTATTTTTGGACAAAAGTTATTTAATTAGTAAGAATTAATTAAGTGTTAGTCAGTTCATTAATGGAATTAACTGAAACGTATAATCCAAACGCTGCCTTTCCCTTATGAACAGGCACCTCTTCCTGAACAGACATCACACTGCCTATAAATTCCGAGGCATGGCTTCCTTTTCACTCACTGAAAATCCAGAATTTCCTTCTGAAAAATATTGCATTCTATTCGTAGTCTATCTCTCAAAATCGTAAGTGTGATTTTGCTCCATTCTTTGAGTTCGTTGGTATCCTGCAACTAGTATTGCCACTGTTGCAGGAAGGTTTATTCTGTTTCATCCTAGGAGGATTTAATCCATTACCTTGGCAACTTGTGAGGGGGTTAAAATTCCTTAAGGACACACAAGAAAATTGTGGACTCGGAATATTTCATATCAACTACTGATTTTCTGTTTCTTCTAACAGTTTGTTTTAACACAGTATCGACAACAAGCTTAAGGAATTTTCATTTAACGTTTCTGTGCTGAAATTTATATTGAACTGTTATCTATATTTTGTATACTGGTTTAGAGACTAAAGCCTTTGTGATTTCTACTCCAATAAATATTCTGTTCGGTTTAAAGTATATCAAAACTTTACCGGAATAATAAACATACGGGTTTGAAGTATATAAAAACTTCACCATTGTTACGTGTTGTATGTTTGGTTTGGTATTCAGTTTGAAGATATCAAAACTTCACTGATTTAACAAAGTTCTGTTTGTTTCCAACTTAACAGAAACATGACGAATGAAAACCAAACTAATGGAAGTACTGCTGGAACGGGTGCTTCATCGAGTGCTGCTGCTTCGTCAAGACCAGCACATACAATGGCACCGGTAGAAAAACCCGAGAAATTTTCCGGTACAGACTTCAAACGTTGGCAGATGAAAATGCTATTCTATCTAACTACACTAAGCCTGCAACGATTCATCAAGGAGGATGTTCCAATTGTGGGAGAAGATACTCCTGAGGCTGAACGATTTGTGGTAATTGAAGCATGGAAACACTCTGATTACCTATGCAGAAACTACATCTTAAGTTGTTTGGGGGATGGCTTGTATAATGTTTATAGTGTCATGGAAACTTCAAAAGAGTTATGGAACGCTCTTGAGAAAAAGTACAAGACCGAGGATGTTGGACTTAAGAAGTTCGTTGCTGCAAAATTTTTGGAGTTTAAAATGATTGACACCAGGTCGGTCATCACTCAAGTCCAAGAATTACAAGTCATCGTGCATGACCTCCTTGCTGAAGGTATGACCCGAGTCAATAATTTTATTAATAATATTGATAGTGTTATTAATTATAAATTTGTTGCTGAAGGTATGGTCATAAATGAGGCGTTTCAAGTTGCTGCCTTCATTGAAAAGTTACCTCCTTTATGGAAGGACTTTAAGAACTACTTGAAGCACAAGCGCAAAGAGATGGCACTTGAGGATCTAATTGTTCGTCTAAGGATAGAAGAAGACAACAAAAATGCTGAAAAGAAGTCACGTGGTAACTCGGCAATAATGGGAGCAAACATTATTGAGGAAGCACCGGAAAATAAAAGGAAAATAAAGAAGGCATCTGGACCAAATAATTACCCGAACAAGAAAAAGTTCAAAGGTAGTTGTCAAAACTGTGGAAAGCCCGGGCATAAGGCCATAGATTGCCGTGCTCCAAAGAAAGAGTCACAAAAGAAGAAGAATCAAGCAAATGTGGTTGAAGTGGAGGACTTGTGTGCCATGTTGTCTGAATGCAACTTGGTAGGAAATCCAAGAGAGTGGTGGATTGATTCTGGTGCCACCCGCCATATTTGTGCAAACAAGGATTTATTCTCTTCTTATGCTCCTGCAGGACCCGAACCAAACTCTTTTCATGGAAATTCATCTACGGCCACAATTGAGGGAGTTGGAAAGGTTGCATTGAAGATGACATCTGGAAAAATTGTGACTTTAAATCAAGTTCTCCATGTTCCAGAAATTCGCAAGAATTTAGTATCTACAACACTTCTTGTCAAAAATGGATTTAAGTGTGTATTTGTTTCCAATAGTGTTGTTTTAAGTAAGAATGATATGTATGTAGGCAAAGGTTACCTGAATGAGGGCCTTTTTAAGCTAAATGTAATAGTTATTCCTATCAATAAAGTTGAAGCTTCTTCTTACTTAGTTGAGTCAAACATTGTATGGCATGCGCGCTTAGGCCACGTCAACTTCAAAACATTACGGAAAATGATTAATTTGGAAGTATTGCCAAAATTTGATTGCATTAACTCAAAATGTCAAATCTGTGTGGAATCAAAGTATGCTAAGCATCCATATAAGTCTGTCGAAAGGAATTCAAGTCCTTTAGATTTAATTCACACAGATATTTGCGACATGAAATCAACGCTATCTCGCAATGGGAAAAAGTACTTCATAACTTTTATTGACGATAGTACGAGATATTGCTATGTTTACCTACTTAGTAGTAAAGATGAAGCAATTGATGCATTCAAGCAATACAAGAATGAAGTTGAAACACAACTTAACAAAAAGATCAAAATGATAAGAAGTGATAGGGGTGGCGAATATGAATCTCCTTTTGAACAAATATGTTTGGAAAATGGCATTATTCACCAAACAACTGCCCCGTACTCTCCTCAATCTAACGGAATTGCGGAAAGAAAGAATCGAACATTAAAGGAGATGATGAATGCCTTGTTGATAAGTTCTGGTTTACCACAGAACTTGTGGGGGGAAACTATACTTACAGAAAACCGAATAATCAACCGTGTACCCCACAGTAAAACACAGTCCATCCCGTACGAAAAATGGAA
>MDKI01144437.1:0-57442 GCA_005239505.1 Nicotiana paniculata
CCCTCGGGCAAAAACATGTATCATAATCAGCCCCTCGGGCATGCCTCACAGTCACTCAGCACCCCACAATCACTCAGCACCTCATAGTCACTCATGCCTCCCAATCACTTGTCACTTGCACTCGACACTCGATGAGCTCACTGGGGGTGTGTACAGACTCCGGAGGGGCTCCTTCAGCCCAAGCGCTAATATCACTCAGCACCTCACCATCACTCTGGCCCTCGACCATACACAGCAGAACCACTCAAAAGGCCCCTCAGGAGAATTAGTAAAACAGGGTACTCGACCCAAAACATCCTTTTAAATCTCAAAGTAGTGTAAATCAGTATAAGTTTCGAAAAACAGTATGCACAATGTGGCTGAGTGAAATCATCAACAAATAGTGAGGAAAAACAACAGTAAAAAGCCCCCAAGGGGTCTAAACAGATCGACACGAGGCCCCAAAAACGGCTTATAGCCCAAATATTTCAACAATCTTTAGAACATAATTTAACATAAGGTTTCGAGTAAAATATGCAACTCAGTTGCCGCGGAGAGGACCTAGTCCAATCCAAAAATCAGCACGCGCCACATACTCGTCATCCGACATGTGCGCCTTTCTAAAATCAGTGAGAAAATATGTAGTCCGGGGTTCCATACCCTCAGGACAAGATTAATAACCATTACTTACCTCCACCGGGCCGCAACACTTAGTCCGCTATGCTTTTGCCCCTCAAATTGGCTCCCGATTGCTCCGAATCTAGCCAAAACAAGTTCAACATCATCAATATATACTCAAGGAACACAACCCAATCGAAAATTATCAATTTATAAAAGAATCTCGAAATTTGGCCAAACCTGATCCCCGGGCCTAGGTCTCGGAATCCAATAAAATTTACATCACAAGAACCTTATCCTCCCACGAGACCATACATACCAAAAACATCAAAATCGGACCATAATTGCCCACTAAAATTGCCAAAAGAAATTGCCAACTCCTTCCTCCCATTTTCCAAACTTTTCTTACTTTAATTCTTCAAATACAAGCCTAATCCGAATCAAAATAGCATAGAAACAATGTTCATAACCCGAGAACTTACCTTCACTGAAGAATCACGAATCCCCTCTCCAATTTGCCTTCAAAGGAGCTCCTCTCGCATGCAAAAATGGTGAAATGAAATGAATTTCACGGATGCTTCATATATAATGTTTCTGCCAGCATTTCCGCACCTGCGGAAACTCAGTCACACATGCTAACCTGCAGCTGCGGTCCCAGGTGCGCACATGTGGAATCCTACTTAACGGACCAATTCCGCACCTGCGGCCAATCCTCCGCACCTGCGGCTTCGTAGGTGCGGCCATAACTTCGCACCTGCAAAAATTCCCTTGCCTAGCCTCTTTTGTACCTGCGCATGGCCCATCGTACCTAAGACATCCCACCTACGGCTGCCCTACCGTAGGTGCGGTCAACACCAGAACTTACACCAGCATCTATTTTCTGAGATTTTCCAAGTTCAAAGCCCCGCCAACCATCCGAAATCAATCCCGAGCCGCTCGGGGCTCCAACCAAACATACCAACACACGCCATAGCATTATTCCAACTTAGTCGAGCCTTCGAAAAACCAAAAACAACACGAAAACACCAAAATTACATCAAATTCAAGCCTATGAGCTTTGAAACTTCCAAATTGCGCCAACTACGCCGAAACCAACCAAAACACCTCCGATTGACCTGAAATTTTTGCAGACATACTCAAAATGACATTACGGACCTGTTCCAACTTCCGAAATCCCATTTCGACCCCGATTGCCTATTTTTCACTGCCGGCCGAAAATCGCCAAAAACTAACTTTTGCCAATTCAAGCCTAATTCTACACCGGACATCCAAACTTCATTCCGAACACACTCCTAAGTCCCAAATCACCTAACGAAGCTATGCGAGCCCTAAAATCTGCATTCCGAGGTCGTTCATCAATAATTCAACTCTTGGTTGACTTTCTCAACTATTAGGCTACTTTAAGAGACTAAATGCCTCAATTATTACCATAACCACTCTGAACCCGAACCAACTGACCCAACACATATAAATGAAGCTGAACCACATAAAATGAGGCAGAAATGGGGGGAAACAGGGCTAAACTCTCGGAACGATCGGCCGGGTCGTTACATCCTCCCCCACTTAAACATACGTTCGTCCTCGAACGTGCCAAGAGTTATTCCCCAACACTATCAAACTGTTACGCATCTTACCATGCACATACCTGGGAGTGATCCCACGTCACCCTACCCCATATGGGTCCAATAGCAAAATACCGTTGAAATTTCGAAATCCAAATCCTGGCCCATAAATCTGAGAACCAAATTCCCACTTCTGAAATAATATACAAGATCAAAATTTCCATAACTATAGACTGAACAAGTCTGAACATGCTGAATCAATCCATATATGCACCCAAGATGAAATCACCTAATACACTGCCTGACTCAAAAACTCATAGCAATAACTTTTAACCACAATTACTGCTCAGAACAACCCAATAACGGTACATAACCTCTTATCAAGAAATGCCCCGCTCTAACACTTCCATATACTGCCGAAGATGAAAGAAGCACATAGAACTAACAATCATTCGTCCGATCAACCAGACATGAAACTCCCCCTTCCCAAACAGGAATTATAGCAGATTTCTAAGCCAACTCCCGATATTATCCTTTCAGCTATGCTGTAGAAAATTCCGAAAATATTCATTCTAGATCCAATGACCTCCTCTCATCCATCACAACCACCCTGATAACATGAAACTAACCATTCGACACATCGTTACAGTTCGAAGCCAAAACTTGTGAAACTTGGGCACTTATCAGCAACTTCCCAATGTAATCAAATTATATAAAAAGACCCCCCACGAGAGGACTATCCTGCCATTAAAATTACCATCACCATATCATACTAACAGCCTAGCACACACTGTAAAAATCAGAAACACATGTATCCAATACCAAAGGTCATACCCCTACATAACTCCACTACACTGCGCGATCTCATACATCGCCGGTCCACTTGAAATACTTCAAGACACATTGCCCAAAATCAATAACCATTCGAAATTCGCCATCAGGTACTCAAAGTGCATTTCCATAACCACGGGGGAAACCGGACGATACCATGCCACCCGAAACAGAAGGTGTATAGCCAACACGCCTCAATCCCGCAACACCCAATTACTTACCTTACTCAACTCTATCCATAACACCCAATTAGAACCGCACCATAAGTGCATATAACCAATAATCACCACTCATCGCAAAACCGAAGGGTAACTCATAGATCACTCCAGAACATGAATAAACTCAATCACAATCGAATGGTACCCTCCTCAATAATAGAAATTTGGAGCCAACGATTCCGACCCGGTGCAGAACACGCACCCTTATTAGCCTACCAGTGACCCTAAATTAACTCTAATCACCCACAACAGATAGATAACTTATCAAAAAGTTCAGAATGATAGAATCATGGTACATACTAACATCCGACTAGCTCAGCTCGCCTCTTCACAGTTCACTTCCACAAAATATCCTGTTTATTAGAACTCTCAGTCTCGAAGTCCATGAAATGTATGGATTACCATATCTGATCACAACTCCACCGCTCGAATGCATAACACATCCTAAATACTCACTCATTCTACGGGGGATACCCCCATAATCCTTCCGTTTACCAAGCAACCTTAAATATCAACAGTCGATCCAACAATAGGGCGCCACGATACTAATGAAGTACCCTTAACTCAAACACGTTGCCCTTTTCGGAATATATATACCCTCATCACGTCGTACCAATTAGTGATATCATCTACCTAGTCATTTGAAGTTACCCATGCTGCCTAAGAATTTATGACCTTCCTTCCAGAACCGAACCGTGACCTCACATATGCAAATCTCAACTCTAACAACATACCGCACACGCCATGCCAACCTAGGAAAAATACGGGAACTCCATGGTCCCTTCTGAGGCACAAGAAACTACGTAACCAACTAGCCAAGAACTCCCATTGGATCCTATTTAGAAACAAACTGACTACATGCCATAAGAAAATATGCACCCTTAACCGCGGTAGAAACCATCAGGAACTATCCGAAATCCCATTCGCGCAACACCAACCCATCAGGACTGAACTCTTCTAACTCAACCAAACTACGCATGCCACCAAAAATTCAAGAGCATTGCTAAGAAACAACCAAAAAACTTGTCATCTTATGAACACCCAAATTACTAATCGTATCCCTTACCATGCCGATCCGACCTACTACCAAGTTGCTTTATTTACCCAAGTTTCTTCTGACTTACCTTCAAATTGATACTTCTTCCTGCCGTAATACCACAAATTTGCAACCCAGACTCACCATACACGACCCAAGCACAAAACCACACCGTATAAGGCTCATCAGCGGCTGAATACTCCCTCAATTATCCCCAAATGCACCACATTAGAAAAACTTACCCTGGAGAGACTTCCTGCGAATCTAAAGCCATTACCTTCACTTTCCTGATATCGATATGTAGAATCCGTGATGATGTAGAATACCACAAGTCTTGACATCCTCTAACGTAAATCTCAATCACACCGACCAATTAGACAGAATCGACCTGACCCGTTTGCATACTAACATACTAGGAAAGTAATCCAATTAATTGAAGCCACAAGAAAATTCATACACTTCCACACACTACACCTTTTACAATTTCCACTAAATCATTCAATAGAACCCAATTACCCAACAGAGTACATTACAACTTATATCGAAGAAATTTCCCTTACTCGTGACATTCCCGGACCCCATACCTGCAGGTCATAACTGATTTACCAATATACCTCGAACTGAAACCAATACAACACACAATTCATGTAATCAACTTATCAATAACGAACTTCCCCACTTGGCTCAAAGCCAAGGATCAAGACAAACAAGACTATTCCCACACATTAACACTGCCACCATGCTGTGGTGGGATTCAACTAAATCCTCCATAAGCTTATATGACCCACACCATCTAACACTCAAATCAATTGCCAATCTCGCATCTACCATTGTGATGGTCATGCCAACTCCCACAAGTGATCTAAACTCAAACTACAACATATATACTTTACTGGTAGAAGAGAACTTATTACAGAACTACATAGGGACCACACACCTAAGACAACCCGCAGGAGATACCCCTGCCCTCTTAGCCTCAACTGGTATCTCTCCATACATTTCTGAAGACCAAAACTATCACGCAATCACTACACCTTCCTGCATCTGAACACAACCAACGCCTACCTTTGAGGCACCACGATACGCGGTAAAAACCTAAAGCTGATGGCAGAACTAACACTAGAGCGGTGGTCATAGAAATCTCGAGCTTCTGGAAGCTCTACCCACACATGTCTGACCACATGGACACCCTCACTGGACACCACGTGTCCCAAGAATGCTACTGAACCGAGACAAAATTCACACTCGGAGTTGGCATAGAGCCTTTCCTCCCTGAATCCTTATAATGATATCCTCGGATACTGAGTATGCTACTCCCAGCTACGCGAATATGCCAGGACGCCATCAATGAATACAATAACAAGGAGTGCTAATACGACTGGAATACACCGTCAATTAAATACATGAACATTACTGGGGCAAATGATCAACTCAAGAGACATCACCAGGAACTCATAACCCAACAGAGAAATCCGCTTCACTCCACAACTACACAACATGAGAGGTCTTCCAACATACTCACAACTCAACGCTTCATACACAATCGGGACAGAAATCAAACACTCAATAAATCTTACCATATTTCCAGCCAACCCTTTCGACACATTTCATAGTCTGAACATATCTAACCATCAATTCACACTCACCACATAGGCATCTAGTCACCAATTCTCATCAATAAGAACACAAACGGACATACAAGTACCCAATTACATGTGCCACATAACGAAAATCTCAACAATCAAGCCACATAATGTATCCGGCCCCAAGTCCTCCAGACTGTCCCATTACCAACATGCCAAAATCACATCTCATCCATGGAAGTCACAAGCCGTCGATGCACAACTGATACCAAGAGCTCTCGTGCGCGTTCGAATACATGGAAGTAATTCAAGAGTTACGCTCTTGGCTGAATACAATGGATTCGCACGACAAGAATTTTTAAAAATGTGAGATTTTCCTAAGGGTTCCGCAGCCTCTCTAAGATAAGTACAGACGTCTCCATACCGATCCGCAAGACTCTACTAAACCTACTCATGACCGGTGAGTCCTATGTAACCTAGCGCTCTGAACCAAACTGCCACGACCCCAAATCCAGGCAAGTCGTGATGGCGCCTATCGTGGAACTAAGCCATCCAAAACTTCACTAAATTCATAATAAGCTTCCATTTAAATCTTTACTATACCGATTACCCATAAACGTTTCCTTTAAACATTTATAAAACAGTCAAAACTATACTGAATAACAAATACAACCCCCGAGAACCCGGAGTCACTGGTCATGAGCATCTACATAAAATATACAACTCGACAAAAATAAATTCTATAATAGTAAGCAGGAGAGGAAGTAGGACTGCGGACGCATGCAGCTACCTCGAAAACCTCCGAGAATCTCTGGAATAGCTAGACAACTCACCTTGCCCTAACACCTGAATCTGCATACAAGGTGCAGGGAGCAATCTGAGTATGCCAACTCAGTAGAAATGAAAATAAATCAGGTTTGAGCAGCAAGAAACATATAAAATCAATGTCATCAAATCACAAGATGCACAACCTTTCTTTCCAACAGTATAACATAGATATGTGAATCATCATGCCTTAAAATTAACTTCAGAAAAGTCCTTTAATGAATGCATATTTTTAACAACTTCAAACCGAAAGATTTAGTATGAAAATGAAAGTAGTAAAATCATAAGTAGCCCCTCGGGCAAAAACATGTATCATAATCAGCCCCTCGGGCATGCCTCACAGTCACTCAGCACCTCACAATCACTCATCACCTCACAGTCACTCATGCCTCCCAATCACTCATCACTAGGCACTCGACACTCGGTGCGCTCACTGGGGGTGTGTACAGACTCCGGAGGGGCTCCTTCAGCCCAAGCGCTATTATCACTCAGCACATCACCATCACTCTGTCCCTCAGCCACACTCAGCAGAACCACTCAAAAGGCCCCTCGGGCGAATCAGTAAAACAGGGTACTCGACCCAAAAAATTATTTTAAATCCCAAAGTAGTGTAAATCAGGCTGAGTTTCGAAAAACAGTATGCACAATGTGGCTGAGTGAAATCATCAATAAATAGTGAGGAAAAACAACAGTAAAAAACCCCCCAATGGGTCTAAACAGATCGGCACGAGGACCCAAACACGGCTTATAACCCAAATATTTCAAAAATCTTTAGAACATAATTTAACATAAGGTTTTGAGTAAAATATGCGACTCATTAGTTGTCGCGGAGAGGACCTAGTCCAATCCAAAAATCAGCACGCGCCACATACTCGTCATCCGACATGTGCGCCTTTCTAAAATCAGTGAGAAAATATGTAGACCGGGGTTCCATACCCTCAGGACAAGATTTATAACCATTACTTACCTCCACTGGGTCACAATACTTAGCCCTCTATGCTTTTTCCCCTCAAATTGGTTCCCGATTTCTCCGAATCTAGCCAAAACCAGTTCAACATCATCAATATATACTCAAGGAACACAACCCAATCGAAAGTTATCAATTTATACAAGAATCTCGAAATTCGGCCAAACCCAAGCCCTGGGCTCACGTCTCGAAATCCGATAAAATTTACATTACAAGAACCATTATCCTCCCACGAGACCGTACATACCAAAAATATCAAAATCAGACCACAATTGCCCACTAAAATTGCCAAAAGAAATTACCAACTCCTTCCTCCCATTTTCCAAACTTTTCTTACTTTAATTCTTCAAATACAAGCCTAATCTGAATCAAAATAGTATATAAATGATGTTAATAACCCGAGAACTTACCTTCACTGAAGAATCGCGAATCCCCTCTACAATTTACCTTCAAAGGAGCTCCTCTCGCATGCAAAAATGGTGAAATGAAATGAATTTCACGGATGCCTCATATATACTGTTTCTGCCAGCATTTCCAAACCTTCGGACACTCAGTCGCACCTACGGTCCCAGGTGCGCACCTGCGGAATCCCACTTAACGGACCAATTCCGCACCTGCGGCCAATCCTCCGCACATGCGGCCAATCCTCTACACCTGCAGCTTCGCAGGTGCGGCCATAACTTCGCACCTGCGGAAATTCCCTTGCCTAGCCTCTTTTGCACCTGCGCATGGCCCATCGCACCTACGACATCGCACCTGCGGCTTCCCTACTGCATGTGCGGCCAACACCAGTACTTACACCAATATCTATTTTTTGAGATTTTCCAAGTTCAAAGCCCCGCCAACCATCCGAAATCAATCCCGAGCCCTTCGGGTCCCCAACCAAACATACCAACACACCCCATATCATTATTCCAACTTAGTCGAGCCTTCAAAAAACCAAAGAAAACACGAAAATACCAAAATTACATCAAATTCAAGCCTATGAGCTTTGAAACTTCCAAATTTCGCCAACTATGCCGAAACCAACCAAAACACTTCCAATTGACCTGAAATTTTGCACACATACTCAAAATGACACTACAGACCTGTTCCAACTTCCGGAATCCCATTCCGACCCTGATAGCCTATTTTCCACTGCCGATCGGAAATCGCCAAAAATTAACTTTTGTCAATTCAAGCCTAATTCTACACCAGACATCCAAACTTTATTCTGACCACACTCCTAAGTCCCAAATCACCTAAGGAAGCTATCCGAGCCATAAAATCCGCATTCCGAGGTCGTTCATCAATAAGTCAACTCTCGATTGACTTTCTCAACTATTAGGCTATTTTAAGAGACTAAATGCCTCAATTCTTACCATAACCACTCTGAACCCGAACCAACTGACCCAACACACATAAATGAAGCTGAGCCACATAAAATGAAGCATAAATGGGGGAAACAGGGCTAAACTCTCGGAACGACCGGCCAGGTCGTTATAGTAATTCTCTCATGAGTAACTACCACAAGTTACTAGACATATTCTTCTAAATTACGCTAGCTGGAAATAAGTTACGGCTCAGTCGGATCGCACCAAGGTTTCGTTATTCCTAATCACACCTTTAAACCCTTCGTATTAATCCGTCATATACGTTAGGAGTGATATTGTTAAACAACTACCTATATGCACTCTCTTTCGAGTAATACAATCTTAATAGGCAATATCAATTTAGATCTCTTCAACCAACAACAATATAAACGTAGTTGAACAAATAGAGAAAAAGCTACATCAAATCTATATTAATGTAACAGGAAAATCATCCTGCAATAGGTTCCATCAAAACCCTAGATAATAAATTAGCTATTCATAATAGTATACAAAACTACAATACTGGAATTCATAACCAATAATGGAAATAGGAATAAGGAAGTGAAAAACTCGTAGAAGAATTTCCCGCCTTGCTCCTAGTGTGTTCTTGCCTCCTTAGCTCCAAAGTGTGTCAAAAGTCCTCAAAATACCATTATTCCATATATATATATATGTATATATATCAAGTAGGATAGGATCCAAATAATTATACCTTCTTCTACGCGAAAAAGGAGACTTTTCCCGGATAGGACGTGTGTGGCCACGCACTTTTCACACTTTCTGCCCCATATGCGCGGCCGCGCACTTGCTGCACACGTTTCACCCTTTAGGTTGGGAATTTGAAAAAATGTAAATCATGAAAGTTGTACCCTCTGAGTTAGATTTCCAACCATATATTGTGGATCCCAAATGGAGTTCTGGTCGAAAAGTTACGTGAATTTTACTAGACAATGTGCAATATGCCTGCTTGATTTTTCGTTCATTCTAAGCTGTCATCCGTTGATCCCAAACACGATCCCGACTTAATTCCTTGATCTTTTACTCACAATTAAAATCTCCAAATCACTTTAATTCATTCCATAACATCTACATAGCTCTGAATCACTCCTACAAGGCATAAACACACAATTAGTGCAAAACACTAGCGATTAAGGCTCAAACTCAAAATGTAGTATAAATTTTTCGCCGAAGGGTGGTAAGTTGACCATCCTTGGGATCATATAACTTCTCCGCTGTAGGCAGGATTCACTCAACATATTAATTAAACAGGTTGCTGCCAAATTACGTCTCCCCCCAATTTGGGTAGAAATGGTGTGGGATAGCCACTTTTAACATGGTATTTTTAATGTTGAGCAAAAATAGCTGCTACTCTATTAAAATTAATACGAAAAGATATTTTTACCCTTTTTCATGAGTGCTGTATAAATATTAAGGACATGGTGTCCTTAACATTTACACTGCACACATAAAGTTAAGGATGCCATGCTTAACATTTATACTGAACATATGAAGTTAAGGACATGATATTCTAAAGTTTAACAACGGAAGATACAAATACATGACACCTAGTCCTTAATATTAACACAATATTCATGAAGTTAAGGACACCATGTCCTTAATATTTACACAACACTCATAAAGTTAAGGACACTATCCTTAATATTTATGCTACACACATGAAGTTAAGGACACCATGTCCTTAATATTTACACAACACTCATAAAGTTAAGGACACTATCCTTAATATTTATGCTACACACATGAAGTTAAGGACACCATGCCCTTAACATTTACACTGCACATATGAAGTTAAGGACATGAAGTCCTAAAGTTTAACAATAGAAGGTGCAAATACAAGTTAAGGACATTATGTCCTTAACATTTACACTACACACATGAAGTTAAGGATGTCATATCCTTAACATTTACACTCCACATATGAACTTAAGGACATGATGTCCTAAAGTTTAACAATGGAAAGTGCAAATACAAGACACTTTGTCCTTAATATTTACACAACATTCATGAAGTTAAGGACACCATATCCTTAATTTTAACACATGGGTATTTTCGTCCAGGTGGGTAAAAAATTATTAAGCACTGGCTAAAAAGTAAATATATTATAAATAGTGGTTAAAAAATAAAAACATCTCTAATTAATGACTAACCGTGCACTTCTCCCTCAATTTGGAGCGTGCGCATATTATGGTCGTCTTTGCTGTCGAGTTGCATAATTAAATAACTGATTGCACCATTACTTACTATCCTTTTTTTAATAACACAATTATTCATTATCCACTAACTAAAAGAAAGAAAAAGAAAACACACCAAAGTCAGAATTTATATTTTATTTTTATATTTTTATATTTATTGTTCAATAAAATTTTGAAATAGGTAAAAACCATTCGAAAATGCACATAAAATTACACAATGAAAAATAGATCCATGAAAGTAAAGCAGAAAATACTTCATTTATTGGACCACTAACATCTTGTTTGGATTGTTGTTATGTATCGTTTCATAATGTATTGTATTTTACTGTATCGTTTTGATTTATATAATATTTGGATAGATTGTGTTATTTGCCGTCATTTCATGATGTCATGCATCAACAATATGAAAAATAAACTTGCAATATTATAAAGAAAAAGTAAGGTGCGAGGTAACATTATATAAAAAGATAGGGTAAAAGATAAAATAAGATTATTTAATTGTATACGGTCAAGATCGGGCTTGCCTTTTTTATTTGATTAATCGAGACCGGGGTATGGTGGGTCAAGGTTCGATCCCATGTCATACCGGACCATAACTCGAAGTTAGATTGCCAAGCTCGTGACTCAGGGACCGATCGAGATCAAGATCATCCAAGATCGAAGGCCGAGCGAGATAGAGATCGAGGGAAGCATGCCAAGCCCAATAATGGAAAACCAAGATATCCGCGATTGAGCAAGGATCATGGAGGGAATCTCGGCACGTATCAAGTCAAGGCCGGATAATCAGCCACTCATGGGATTTTTTACTGTATTTAGAATTGTACCATAGGTAGAACTCCTCTACTATATAAATGGGGTTCTAATCATTTTGTAAGGAGGAAATTCACGCAGTACAAAGCAATATATTACATTTTCTCTCTTAAGCTTTCAATACTCTATTGCACAGTTCATATTTTCCAGTAGCATACCTGTTTGGCTCGAGAGCGACCTAGCTCGAGGGCAGAAGCTGCATATCTTATTTGATTTGCTTTATTTTATTTACAGTCAATTTCTAACATCAATTTAAACATTTTATCAGTTTGTGTCAGGTGAAATCGCATATCCTTAAAATCACTTATAAATTTAATTGTTATCCGTTTTTAAGGGTAAACAGTTAGGCGCCCATCGTGGGGCTAAGGATAATAGTGGTTGCTTGGAACAAACTTTCGTAACACACACTATTTTACACTTGTTCTTTGAAGTATCTTTGATTACATGATTAAAAAATGTCAAACTCTCGGTTAACACCTCAACACATTAACAACGATCTCAGCCACCATGGAAAAATAAGAACATTGCACAACGAAATGTTGTACCTCCTGCTGGCTTCGATGGAATTCTGGTTGTAGATCCAGTCGATGCTAGTTCGCATATAGCCAACAATGGAAATTTGATCGTCGATCCACAAAGAAGCGTTCATGAGGGTACCCGATCAGCTACTCAAAGCGCACATGGCGGTGAAGATGGTGAGACCAGCCTGCGGGTGATCTTCGAAATGATACAGGCTCAACAGGAAGCAGTAGCCCATCTCCAAAATCAGAACCACATACCGAACATGGTCGAACATGGGAAAAGAAGATCGAGGAAAACGATAAGAAGGTGGAAACCTATAACTCCAGGTTCGATCAAACCCAGGGGGAACCACCGATATTGAAAGGGCTAGATTCCAAAAAGTTTGTACAAAAACCTTTTCCCCCAAATGCGGCTCTGAAACCGATCCTTAAGAAGTTCCGCATGCCCGAGATCCCTAAGTACAATGGGAAGACTGATCCAAACGAACACGTCACCTCGTATATGTGTGCTATCAAAGGAAATGACTTGGAAGATGACGAGATCAAATCTTTCCTACTGAAAAAATTCGGGGAGACTCTATCGAAGGGTGCTACGATATGGTATCATTATTTACCGTCTAATTCTATTGACTCGTTTGCTATGCTTGCAGATTCTTTTGTAAAGGAACACGCCAGGGCTATTAAGGTCACAACAAGGAAGTCAGACCTTTTCAAGGTAAAATAGAAGGACAATGAGACGCTTAGAGAATTCGTATCTCGATTCCAAATGGAGTGAATGGATTTACCACCGGTCACCGACGATTGGGCTGTTCAAGCTTTCACTCAAGGTCTCAACGCTTGAAGTTTAGTGGCTTCACAATGGTTGAAGCAGAATTTTATAGAATATCCAGTTGTCACTTGGGCCGATGTGCGTACCAGTCGAAGATCGGGGTCGAGGATCATCAACTGGGAGACCTTTTGGGTCTGTTTATCCTATCAGGCCCATAGATAGATTCAAGAGGGACATCGACCGAGAACGAAGGTCGAATAGAGATCGATATCAACCATATAATGGAGACCGTAGAGGCAATAGTGCATCGAAGTAACTCAAGATCGAAAGCCGATCACAAATTGGTGTCAAAGACGACACTAAGAGTACCCGAGGTTCTTCTACAATCAACCTCGAATGCTGGGGGGAGGGGGGGGGGCATTGCCGGCATTGCCCTTGGATGTCAACTTTGTTGCGAAGAAATTACTTCATAATAACGGGTTCTCGACAGGTGAGAGTTGTAACGGAAAAACGATCGAAAAAACCGTGCCCACATAGGATGCTCAAGCCCTGGAACAAAATGTGTATGCATGTGTAATCGTTTTTCACAAGAATAAAGAGAAGTATTTTTCCCTGCAATTATCTCATATCTTATAAAAAGTTTTTTCTACTTTACAACTCCATACTTTCGATATATTATGAAACAAGATCAAGAGTCGATCATAACCAGAGTTTGAATAATTACCCCCACACTCGGAGACTGCCGTCTGAAAAATAAAACTCCAACATATCAAATTTTAAAAGCCACGACCATACCCACTCGGGGACTGTTTTCTCAGAAAAACTTGGATAACTCGGGGAAGCAAGCTCACTGGGCTACACCTCAACTAAAAGGCTACGACCAGTTTAACACGATTTGGAGACGTCCGAAATCCGTAACAAAAATAGGCTTTCAAAAAAGACACAAAAGAAAGTAAAAATATAAAGGACTAAGGTCTACTTTACTTCGATTTCGAGAAAATCCTCACTCGACGATAAATCCTAAAGGCTACCTGATCTCGAGTTCGAGAAAGTCCTCGCTCAATCACAAAGCCCAAGGGCTACCTCAACCAAGTTTGAGCATATTCTCACTCGGGGACTATCTATCAAGCCCAAGGGATACCTTAACCCGAGTTTGAGCAAATTCTCACCCGGGGACTATCTATCAAGCTCAAGGGCTACCTTAACCCGAGTTCGAGCATGTTCTCACTCAGGGACTATCTATCAAGCCCAAGGAATACCTTACCCCGAATTCGAGAAAATTCTCACCCGGGGACTATCTATCAATCCTAAGGGCTACCTCAACCCGAGTTCGAAAAAATTCTCACTCGGGGACTATCTATCAAGGCTAAAGGCTACTTTTACTTCGAGTTCGAGCAAGTACTCACCCGATTACAAATCCCAAGGGCTACCTTAACCCGATTTCAAGCAAATTCTCACTCGGGAACTACCTATCGAGCCCAAGGGCCACTTTATTTCGAGTTCGAGCAGGTGCTTACTCGATCATAAATCCTAAGGGATACTTTTACTTCAAGTTCAAGATATCATTCTCACTCGACTAGAAATCCTAAGGTCTACCTTATTTCATGTTCGAGCAGGTCCTCGCGATCATAAATTCTAAAGGCTACTTTGATCCGGTTTCAATTAAACCGTCTTAATCTCAAACCTTAGAATACAACTTCATAACTTTATAAGGCGATTTGACCATTGAAAAAGGGAAGAAATTTTTTGATATATACATCAAAAAGTCATTTACAAGGGCAACACGGTCCGATAGAAATTCTTTACAGAAGTCGAAACGGCCTCGACAGAAACATAAAATATCTAAAATCCTAAAATGGCCTAGTCATCTCCAGGAACAAAATATTCACCCTCGGAGCTTTCTTCACTTTCATATCCCCTCAGGCTCTCAGAATCATCGTCATCAGGGTAAGCTAACCCCTAGCTTTAGCTTCGATCTCTTTAGCGCTTTCGATCTCGGCTATAAGATCAAAGCCCCGAGGATGGATCTCTTCAAGCGTATCCCTTCGAGACTAGAATTTGGCATGTTCGGCGACCCAATTTTCTCGACCCTGAGTAGCCTCGGTGGCTTCCTTTGCTCGAACTTGAGCAGCTTCGGCATCGACCGGGTAAACAACCACCACTGCATCAACATTGGCCTTTGTCTCTTCGACCTCCGATTTTGCCGCTTCAAGCTCTATGACCAGCTTCTCCCGATTGGATATTGCTGAACCCAACTGAGATTGGATTTCCTAGATTTTCTTGGCTTGCACCGAGGTTTTCTCTTTCATGCTTCGGAGTTGGATTTCAGCCGAGGCAAGTTGGGCTTCGGCAGTCTCCTTTTCTGAGGCAAGGTGATCCATAATTTTCTTCCATTCCTCGGCCTTAGTCTTCACTGTGTCTACTTACTCACGGAGTTTCCCGATCAAATTAAGATTTTGTTGGACCTGTGGGTTCGAACCATTAGCCATCATGCCCAAATCAACGTCACTAAGTTCAAAGATTCTTCTTACATGCTCGGCCAGTTGCGTGTTCTTTCTGAGCCACTTCTATCTCAGCACAGAGGCCTTTAACTTCCTCTCCTCTTTGCTCACTGAGAAGATTGAAGGCATCTTTTTCCTAGTAAGCCCTCGAATATTGGCCTTGTACTGACTCAGCTCCCCTCAGGATCGGAAGAAAGCCTCTTGATGAAGCACCGAAGCCTACAAACAGGGTAAAAGAAGTTATGTAAAAGGAGAAAAATATAAATATAATATTTGACATCAACAAGGGAATCTGGGATTACACGGTTTAGAGCCTGTTGGGCTTCGCTGAAAAGACATGGTGCTTCCACCTCATCCATCTTGGCTTGGTCTTCTTCTGTGACCAAGCATCGGAGATAGCTAGCTACCCCCACGGGGGCAGAAAGAACCCGAGCATCCTCCGGAACCGAGATGATAATTGATCGCTTACGCTCGGGATTGGCACTAGGGACGGAAACTGATTGGTCAGTGTAAAGCTCGAGGAAGCCTCACTCCAGCTCTTCTTCGGCACCTCCAAGTCACTTAGACCGGTGACATCTTCCACTCTAACAAAATAGCCACGGAAAGGGTCTTCTGCTCCGTGGAACCCTTCCCCGTGGCAAGTCTCCACTGCCTGAGCTTCTTGTATATCCGACTCGGTGTATGAAGCAAACGAGGGGGAATCTTCGATGTCTATTACCCAAGTAAATATTTAGGGGCACCGCCTTCATCTCGGGGGGCCTCGAGTGTGGTTTTTGCACCAGTATCAAGCGCCTCCTCGGCAACCTTCTCATCTCGAGGTGAAGCATCTTCAACTTTTTCTGGATCGGGGACTTCGGCCGAGGTTTTCCCCTCAAACTCATCGAATCGAGGTAGAGCGGTTTCAACCCCACCGGGTTAGTAATTCCTTGAATCTCGGTATCAGTTCGCACAGGTGACATCAGCCCATAATCTTCTTCTTCTTCTTCTTCTTCATCCATTAGTTGTTGGACCGACTCCAAAGTTAGAGGGATAATATTCCCATTGGTTTACGGGCTGCTTTATTTTTGGGTTTCTGCCCCTCAGAGTTCGAAGCCCTTTTCCTCTTCTTCTCCTTCACCGTCTTCGAGACTGATGATGGAACTTCTTTATCACCAGACGGGGGCCTCATCGTCACGTCCTTCCCGAGACCTACAAAAGGAGAAATTAAGTAAGCTCAGGAAAATGTTCGAACATTGGCCCAATTATTAAGTCAGAAAAAGGTTTACCGTGACTTCTAGCCTCCCACTGGCCCTTCGACAAATCGCACCATGCGTGCTCGACATGTGTTGACTGCGATACCAGGCTCCTGACCTAGTTGTCGAGCTAGGGAAATAGTTCCCGACATCCAGGCAACGACTTCATCAAGTAGAAAGTCGATAAGAGAGGATGAAAAAATGAAGACAACGAATAGAAATTAAGGATGGAATTGTAGTTACGTATCATATTCCATTTCTCAGGAAATGGTATACTCTCAGTCGGGATTAAGTCTGTGATCTTTACTCGAACAAACCGTCCCATCAAGCCCTGGTCTTTGTCTTCGTCTATGCTCGAAAAAGGTGCCCTGGTGGCCAGACGTTGAAGCTTTGTTAGCCCACCTCGATAGAGTCGAGGGCTATATAGACGTTTGAGGTGGTCAAGGGTGAAAGGAAGCCCATCAATTTGTCTTACGAAATAACGGATTAGTATCACGATCCTCCAGAAAGAGGGGTGAATTTGACCCAGGGTCACCTAGTATTTTTTGTAGAAATCTATGATGATTGGATCGAGGGGACTCAACGTGAAAGGGTAAGTACAAACACTTAGGAACCCTTCCGCGTGGGTGGTGATTGCCTCTTCTGGAGCAGGCACCACCATATGCTTCTTACCCCAGCTGCAATCTTTTTTAACTTGGGAGATAAGACTATTGGGTATCGAGCATATATACCTCGATAACGGCTCTCATTGACTTGGAACCGAGAGGTCTTTTCAACCTTAAAATCGGAGTCGATGACACATCCTCCGGGAATGAACTCTTCATGGCATGGCTCCGCCGCTGGTTCCTCGCCGGCCGACCGGCACGAGGAAGCAGTTTCTTGTTGCGAAATAGTTTTTAATGTTTAGCCATTTAGTTTTTATGGGCAAAGAAGAATAGAAATTGAAAGGGAACACTTGGTATTTTGGGGTAGAACAAGCAAGGAAACTCAAAGATTTGAAAATATAAAGCTTTGAAGAAGGCGAAGGATTCTGAAGATTAGAGTGAAAAAGATTTGAAAGAATGAAGAAGCAGGGTATTTATGGTTCCTCAATAACGGTTCAAAGCCGGTAATGACCGACCGTCGACTGACGCGCATTAAATGCTTGGGAAACTGTACTGACGAGATGTTTCAGTTACCTCTGCTGCCTACATCATGATGCTTATGTCATGATGTACCGAGGTGAAGATCGAGGGCCCAAATCGTTTCTCATCATCTTATTTCTGAGAAACGAGGGGACTATCTGTATACGGTCAAGATCGGGCTTGACCTTTTTATATGATTAATTGAGACCGGGGTATGGCAGGCCAAGGTTCGATCCCATGTCATATCAGACCATGACTCGAAGTTAGATTGCCAAGCTCGTGACTCAGGGACCAATCGAGATCGAGATCAGCAAAGATCGAAGACCGAGCGGGATAGAGATCGAGTAAGATCGAGGGAAGCCTGCCGAGCCGAATAACGAAAAGCCAAGATATCCTCGATCGAGCAAGGATCGCGTGGGAATCTCGGCACGTATCAAGTCAAGGACGGTTAATCAGTCAATCATGGGATATCTTACTGTATTTAGAATTGTACCATAAGTAGAACTCTTCTACTATATAAAGGAAGTTTTAATCATTTTTTAAGGAGGACATTCACGCAGTACAAAATAATATATTACATTTTCTCTCTTATGCTTTAAATACTCTGTTGCTCAGTTCACATTTAGCATACCTGTTTGGCTCGAGGGCGACCTAGCTCTAGGGTCAAAGCTGCACATCTAATTTGGTTTGTTTTATTTTATTTACAGTTAATTTCTAATATCAAATTAAATATTTTCTCAGTTTGTGCCAAGTGAAATCGCGTATCCTTAAAAACACTTATAAATTTAATTGTTATCCGTTTTTAAGGGTAAAAAATAATAATAAAAAGGGGCAAGATGAGAGAAAAAAAAAGGTAATGACGCGACCAACCAAATCGGTCGTTCCATAACAACTTATTTGGATGGTTGTTATGTATCTTTTAATAATGTATCATATAGTATTGTATTGTATTATACTATATCGTTTTGATGTATATAATGTCTGAATATATTGTATTGTTTGTCGTCATTTCATGATGTCATGCACCAACAATGTGAAGAATAAACTTGCAATATTATAAAGAAAAAGTAGGATACGAGATAGAATTATTATAAAAATCGGTAGGGTAAAGGATATAATAGAATTATTTAATAATAAGGAAGGGAAGATGAGAGGGAAAAAAAAAGGTAACGACACGACCACATTAAATCAGTCGTTCCATAAAGTGACACTTTTTATCATTACATAACGAAAATTTAATGATACGATACAATAAAATTCAATAATCGAAACAAACATTTTATTTCAAGTAACAATACGATACAATGCAACAAGTAACAACCATCCAAACAAGCTGAAGTGACACTTTTCATCATTATATAACAACAGATTTAACGATACGATACAATAAGGTTTAAGTAACAATACAAACATATATTTTATTTAAAGTAACAATACGATACAACACAACAAGTAACAACCATTCAAACAAGAAGCAGGCACAAGTATGGCATATAGATGTATCATTTGGTTTGATGGTGTGAATCAATGTCTTTGATGAGATCAATGGCAAGTCCCAAGAGTGTGAGAGGCTCTGGGATATCTTCATTCTGCTTCTCATACTCAAAAGTCCATTCTATCCAATTCCCTTCAGCAGCCAAAGTAGCACTAAAGGCCTTGTACAATTCCAGCAAATCTCCTTCAATAAACTTGAAGGTGATTTTTTGTTTTTCTTCGTCTATAGCATCAATAATTTGCTTCAACACCCTCTCTTTCCCATCTACACAGGAAACAATCAAGAGGTTATAACAAAGCAGAACTGATAACAACAACAATTCAGTAAAATCTTATAAGTAGGTCTGAAAAGGGTTGTGTGTACGCAAATCTTGCTCCTACCCGGAGGAATAGGATCATTGACTCGTTTAAATACAATCCTAAAGTAATATTCGCTTTAACACAATAAGGTTTTACTCCACCGGATCTAACTAGCTATAAATAAGGAGATTTCTATGTATAAGTTCTATGCATTAATTATAAGGTAATTATACGTATATTTCTATTATGGTCTTTAATTGGTAACTAGCATGCTATCATAATGCCATGGTTGCTACCTTGATCAAATGTGACCATTGAACTATGCATTATATGCCTCTTCGAGGACATATGATAAAATTGGAATAATACAGAGAAGATTTGCAATGCCCCTGCGCGCAAGGATGATACACACAAATCGAAAAATAATCCAAATTTCTTAAAATAAAATAAAATAATGCATTATATTACTCGTACCAAAGAATGATAAGAGAGAAAAGTAGAAGCGGCTTACCAAGCGTAAATTTCCATGAAACAACAGAACCAACCGTTCCCAATTCACCTTCATGAATGTCGAAATTGTGTATTTTATCAGGGCTTATGTTAGGGATATGGTGAGGTTTGGAGCTAAAGTGATCATGAAATAGTTCTCCACCACATTTGACCTCTATCTTAGCAATTAACTTACCTCTCAAACCCATGCTGTCTTTTTTTTTTCCTTTTATTTATCTTTCGGAAAAAAGATACTTATGAGTAGTGATATATGAAGGAAAAGCTTGTACTTGAAGCCAGGCTTCTTTGCCTTTATATAGCACCTTTTGGGTGCCAAAACAATTCTCGTTCCAATAATGAGCCAGTATTTTATTGTATTGGTGCGTGCGTGTATATATATGTCACTCGTCTTTTTTATCACTAAATTATAATTTAAGTTATTTTTCTAATATTTAAGACTTTTAAACCAAATAAACTTGGTTATAAATCTATCCTTGTTTGAAATACTTATGAAAACCTATAAATCCCTTCCATGTAATTTTTTAATGGTATATATATGCACTATAATACATCTCATCTCATATTATATTATATTATATTATATTATATTATATTATATTATATTATATTATATTATATTTGAACTCCTTTCCTTCACTGGCTTGAGTTACCATTCTCTTTTATTTTATTTTCCTTACACTTTGAGTTCATTTTCAATTGTAGATTATTAGTTGCGTGTTGATATGCGTTCTTGCTAAATTGCAAGAAAGAATGAGCTTTCAGATCAATAAACTGATCAACTAAGCCGTAGCATAGACAAACCTAATGAAGTTATAGACAAACTTATAGGAACTAAGGCACAATCATGCAACACCCCCTAGCAAGGTAAGTTTTCGTGTCACCCTCTCCCTACCTCCTCCTCCTCCAATCGATCCCAAATTAGAGACTGAGTTCCCGAAAAAACTAACCTTAGACGATGAAAACACCAATCCATCTCACCACCTTTCTTTATCCCTATCTCCTCAAATGACAAACTTAGACTTTACCGTCCTTGGCACCAAACCATTATCATCAAACTCCTAGGAAAAAAAATGACATATACAAATCTCAAAATTAAACTAAGTTCCCTTTGGTAACTCAACGAAACACTTCACTTAACAAATTTAGGATACGAATACTATCTTATCAAATTCCAACACATTGAGAACTCTAATAAAATACTCCAAAATGGATTTTGGTTCATAGGATCCCAATGCCTCACTATCCGTCAATGGGAGCCTAACTTTAATCCAGCTCTAGCACACACAAATTACACCACTGTGTGGGATACCTACAGGAATTACCCACTGAATATTATGATATGCAAATCCTCCAAAAAATAGCGGATTTTATTGGCACACTCATAAAAATAGACACATGCACAATTCATACATCCAGAGGCAGTTATGCTAGGCTTTGAATTTTAGCTCCATTAGGAAAACCTCTTCCATCGAAAATCCTCCTTGACACACACACTCAGTTAATTTTTTTACGAAGATTCAACAATAATTTGTACAAAATGTGGATGCTTAGGGCAAAACCTTCACTATTGCTCAATTTTTCAACTCCTTCTACTTCGAAAAAAACACAAGACAACCCAATCACATCCCATAGCGAGGATGATCAACATAGTTAATGAAACATTGTTACCTATGCAAAAAAACAAAAAAATTACAAGAACTAAGGCAGAACTTTCCCCCAAACCACCTACATGAACCAAAACCACCCACATCCTCCCAATACCATCACTGAGAAACATAAGGTCTCACCTGCCTCCCATGAGACCACAAATCCAACCAATGACATACCCCTTCATAATCAATTTGACTTCCTTAAGCCAAACCCTAAACCGGACCCACCCCCCATAAAAACCAAAACCTCGCATGTCAACCCTATACCACCTACAACTTACTCAATTAACCCTACCTCAATCCCTTTCAAACCACCATCATCACCATTCCAAATTCCCACACTCACGCCCCCTGTAAACCTAGAAGGAAATCATCATCACAACCGTTCACCTCCCTTACACCCTTTAATTCGAAAAACCTTGTCCAAACGTATACCTCCAAAATACAATACCAACAAGAAATCATCTAAACTAGCCACCCATCATGACACTACCACACGTGATTCGCCTACTAATACTGATATGCAAGACAACACACAACTAAATGCCAAAGATCCATTACCTACAACTACACCAATCTAAATAAGACAAAACCTTATTACAACACCTAAATCATTGACCCCCCAACCACATATCAACACACCCTATACACTATTCTGCCCCATCATCATCACCCATAAAAGAATGTTCAACAGATACTACTCCCATTAAACTTACACCTCCAATACCACACGGCACACCACTGCTCGTAAACAATCAAAATCCTATAATCAATGACAATGGCCTATATCATCAACCAATCACTGAAACAACATGCATTTTCACCCAAGGGCCTCTTCAAATACCACTCCAACAAAAACTTCCACCTCGACAACTCAAGCCACATTTCAAGATACTAAATCTTCCACAAACAACTACAATGTATCTTCCACACAAACAGATGAATCACCACCACCACCACCACCACAGTCACAGACGATACATCAACAACGCCCATATCAACCACTACCATCACCTCCCTTACCACACGTAATCATCCACCATCAACCGCCACATGCACACCAATGGACAACAATGCAACCAAACCTCCCAACCATGCAACAACCTTCGACTGCCCCACCACCAAATACCGACCATGCACCAACAACCACAAATAAACCTCTAACTACTACAAAATCATGTCACACTTCTATTGGAAACATCGGAGGAAATGACATTCTCACTTCAAGAGGGAATTCCAAATCAAGCACAACAAGACCAAGTCTTGAACCTAATTTATCAACAAGACATCACCATTTGGCAGTTGCAACAAATCATCACTCAATACCAACAATGGCAAGCTAAGGCATCTCACCATCCTTTCTACTGGAATATACCCCTACAGAACAACTTCTGGCCATGGTTACCTCCTCATCAACCAGTGGAGATGCCCCACCCTCCACTGCCAAGGCCAATGAAACAACAAGTGATCGAAATCCAAAATACCAACTCACCACCACCTTCTCCACACCAAGGAAATCCCCAACAAGCAGAAGAAGACAACGACCTGACGAAGACCTTCATGGAATCGATGGTACTGAACGACTTCCTGACGATATCCTTGCCAGGAAACATAGAAAAAAATACCTCATCTTCATCCCTCCAAATCTTCAGAAAACCTCACTGAACATATGCCTAGACCCCTTCTCCTTGGAGGAGAGATATGTGATACTCATGATCCCAACCTTGCACGACAATCTACTACCTGCAGCTCTATACAGTCCTCCACATCTGCTAATGTATTTGGAACTCTCGCTGGCTCCGGAAAGGAGCAACCTACACCATGAAGGACTCATGAAGATAGTTCTTTGGAACTTCTGAGGATCTCATAATCAAGAATTCCGCCGGAACCTTAGATTTTTGCTAACATGGAATAATATATCCATTCTATGCCTGACAGAAACAAAATTAGAGGATCACACTGATCTTCTTACGAAGTTCAATTACACTAACCTAATCCAAGTAGCAGTACAAGGTCAATCAGGTGAATAGTACTGTTATGGCGTGCTCATGAATAGTAGTCAACCCAGTAGCATTCACAAGCCAGGAGATACATGCTTCTATCCAGGTAAATAAATCACCTACATGGCTTCTATCCTTAGTATATTCTAGTAATAATTATACAAATCGACAATTGTTATGGAACAATCTACAATCTGTTCATGATAACGATAATTGTGCATGACTATTATGTGGTGATTTTAGTGAGGTCTCTACCTCTAAGGAGAAATTTGGAGGAGCCCCTATTAATATAAAAAGATCCTCAAATTTTAACAATTGTATTAACATTAAAATGATTGATCTAGAATTTTCAGGATCGCGATTCACATGGACTAATAAGCCTAAATTTGATCACAAAAAAAATCACTCTCAATCAATTATTATGGAAAGACTAGACAAATTCTTTGGAAACAATAAATGACTCGAATTATTTCAAGATTCAACTGTTAAACATTTACCACGCACCCATTCCGATCATTGCCCACTAATCCTAAATTTAACCAAACCTTATTCTAAACCTCTATCTAAATTCAAATTTGAAACAATGTGGCTTCAACACCACCAATTTTCTGATATTGTTACCTATACATGGCTCAATGAACATGATTATTCTAAGGGACTAAACCTCACCGACCTAGCTAACCACTGAAACATTCATACTTTTGGAAATATCTTTTACAAAAAAAGATTTTAATTACTCGTTTGAAAGGATTGCAACGTATGCAACTACACACCAAAAATTCATTGCACTACAACCTAGAAAATCAACTAATCACTGACTTCAACAACTTACTACGAAGTGAGGAACAATTTTAAAAATTAAAAATCACGCGTCCAATGGCTAAATGAAGGAGATGCAAATATGGCCTTCTTTCATCTCTCCACAATACTAAAACGTAGATGTAATAGAATCCTAAGCCAACATGATTCAGTAGGTAATTGGACATTTGACACCAAAACTATACATGATACAATTCTCAAATACTACCAAGAACTATTTACTACCCAATTAACACATTGCCAAAATGAATATATACCTACCTTCTCAAATTCACTCACTAATGATGACATTCAAACACTCAACCGTCCATTAGCTGTTATGAAATCACCAAGGCAATATACTCCTTTAAATCACTTAAAGCTCCAGGCCCCGATGAGTTACACCCTATTTTCTTCAAAAAGTTTTGGTCGGAAACTAAACAAGCAGTAATTCACACGTGTCAACACGCTTTCCATACATCCACTATTCCACCAGAAATAAACAAGACTAATATCATCTTGATACCTAAAACAAGTTACCCTAGAGTCCATTACTCAATATAGACCGATTGCTCTCTGCAACACAATCTATAAAATCATTGTGAATAGAATTAGATCTTTCCTACCTAAATTAATCAACCCAATCCAAAGTATCTTCCTAAAAGGTCGTAGGGCAGCTTACAATGCCATCCTTGTACAGAAAATCTTCCACTCTTCTAAAAAATAACAAGGCAAAATGGGTAACATGATGATAAAAATTGACCTCGAAAAAGCCTTTGATCGTTTAGAATGGTCCTTCATTCGTTTATCTTTAAAATACTTACATTTTCCACTACCCTTAATCAACCTCATAATGTCCTATGTCACAACTTCCTCCATATCAATACTCATCAGTGGTACACCAGCTCCATTCTTTCAACCTTCTCGGGGATAAGACAAGGAGATCCTCTATCACCTTTCCTATTCATAATATGCATGGAATCATTGTCCCGCATAATTGAACATAACATAGACATTTGTCGATGGACCCCGATCCGATTAAATAGAAACGCACAACCACTCTCAAATATAATATTTGCGGATGACCTTATATTATTAGCACAAGCAACTATTTCTAACAGTTCTACCATAATTGTAATATTCCATAAATTAATTGCAAAATCTGGACAACGCATCAACTTTCACAAATCAAAATTATTATTTTTAACTAATGTAAACCTAACACTTAGCCAATCGTTATCCAGAACCCTAAACATTCCCATTACCACCAACTTTGGAAAATATCTAGGATTTCCAATCACACTCAACCAAATTAAAATGTCATACTACCAATACATTATTGAGTGAGTCACCACAAAAATTTTCGAATGGAGATCCAAGTTCCTCACTTTAGCGGGAAAGACTACCCTCATCAAATCAGTGCTAAATTCAATTCCTGTTTATGCAATGCAAATTAATTTCTTACCACCCAAACTAATTCTGAAATTAGATCACCTACAACGCAACTTCTTATGGGGCTTAACTGACCAGAAACGAAGAACTCACTTAATAAATTGGGATAAAGTTACCTCCCCTAAGTCGGAAAGGGGATTGGGGATCCAAAAACTAATCCCAAAAAATAAATCCATACTAACAAACCTCCTTTCGTGTTACACTCATTTTAATTATTTAATTTGGATTAACATTCTATCAGCTAAATACGACCATCCGCATAACGAAATAAACAAATAATTATATTCACTAAAGACTCATTCAAATGCCTCATAATTATAGAAAAGTAGTACTAAAACTATTAAATATTTCTGCTCAGGCACCAGCTGGAATGTGACAAACGGTAATAACATAAGCCTTTGGACTGATCACTGGATTGCAAACAATTTATCACTTCGTCACCTTATCCAGGGCCCCATTACTAGACATGAACTAAATGAATATGTAGCTTCAATCATCATAAATACAGTCTGGGACACCTCTAGCCTTTCCTTCACTTTACCTCCACAAATTATGTCCCTCATCAATAACACCCCCATTTTTACAAATCATAAAGGTGATGATACCTCCTACCGGCACTATACAAATGATGATAAATTCTCCACCTCCTCCGCTTACCTCTACATCCTGCACCAAAATCACCACTGGATGATAAAATTTCCTCATAATTGGATTTGGAAATTAACAACATTACCAAAAATTAAATACTTCTTATGGCTACTAACTCAAGAGAAATTACCAACCAAAACATTCCTTTACCATAGGAAAATCCCCAACAATCCCTACTGCCTAATTTGTAATAATACCAGGGAAGACATACCACACATTTTTCTACATTGCAAACCATCAAACACATTATGGCATCACCCCCGTATAACAACACCCTCATCCAATCTCACTCACTGGTTGCATAAACTATGCACCTCACATACCCTAATTTCAATAACCCCCAAGATTACTATACCCTCCTTTATTCTAACACCCATCCTACTGTGACAAATTTGGTTAAATCGTAACAAAAATTATTTCAACAAAAAAAAAAAATCACCTAATAGACCCTGCTTCTATTATGTCGCTCGCAACCCAAATAAATTACTTAAAAAATATCCCTAGAAAAAAAACCAAATCTGCAAGGGAGATCACCTCGTGGCACAAACCTCAACCACATTACAATCTTAACATAGACGGGGCCTACGATCCAACAAACCATCATAGATGAGCAGGGGGAGTCTTTCGTGACACCTCAGAACAATGGATTTATGGTTTTGCAAAGAATATACCATACACAAATGCCTTACAAGCTGAACTTATGGTGCTCTATCATGGCCTAACCATTGCTATTAGTCGAAGCATTCGCCCCCTAATTGTTGAGACGGACTCCCAGGTATTACTCCAATTCCTTCAAGCTGGCAGCCCAAAGTACTTACAACTTATTTCCTCTTGTAGGTCGATGATCCAGGAACTTTATTTTTTTTTAAAAATTAAACCAGTGTCCAACACTTTTTATTGATAACTAAGGAGGGGGGCGTATTGCCAAAAACCTCCAGAGTACACCAAAAGGACCCGTACATTATGATTACAGATTGCATAACACAATGCTATAACTAATCCAAGAACTGAACGTGCAACAACTTAGCCACACACTTAGAGAAGGCAATGGAGTGGTTGACGCACTAGCAAAATTTGGGAAATCAAATATGAGACTATCACCGCAAACAATCTTGTTTTTTGAAGACCTTTTACCTTCATGCATTTAGATTTTGATGTAATTGGTACTAGCACTCTTCATTCAGAACATCGTTTGTAATTTCGTAATCTCGTTTTATCAATGCAATTCTCCGTTTAAGTAAAAAAAAAAAAAAAAAAAACCAAAAAGAGTGATAATTTGTGAAATTGTAGTTAGGACATTAAAAAACTGAAATAATTTTTAAGTTGAATTATTGACAAATGATTAAAGACTTTTGAGACAGATACTCTTTTTTGTTGAGTTAGTTATATACTATCAATATATATAATCTTCTCAAACTTACACTTTTATTTTGTAACTCAAACATAATATTCAAATAAATTTATAATTATTAAGATGAGGTACGCGCGCATCTGTAGGACTAATATTTATATATATGTATATGGAAGAGCACATCGAAAAGATTCAACTATGACAGGCCAATTTGAACCAAGTAATGCGCAACTGCTAGCTTTGAAAATTTATCACAAATCGGCTTCCTTTAATACTTTGTCTTTTCTTTTTCTTATTCCGTTTTATGTTTAATTTTCTCTGTACCCAAATTTAATAAAAAAACAATTCAAAAATCTTTCGAAGACCTATTAAGATAGCGTTGCATTTATTGCTAGTGTCCATGTCCAATCTGTAAAGTAGTTGAACTTAAATATGAATCTTACATCCTCCATACCACTTTGAACGCTAGATCTTATTTCATGTTATCTCATCCCAGCTTCTTGCTTTCATTTCCAGTGATAAATTATTTGAGATAAAGAATATAACTGTTATGATTGCTAAATTAGAAATTACTTCAAACAGGCGGAGCCACATTGAATTAAGGGGTGTCAAGCGATACTTCTTCACTGGACAATTATATTATATTGCTTGATAAATTTTTTTATTTTATATATATTTACACAAGCAATATAATATATTTATACCAAATATGATAAGTAATTTTCATTAAGTGATAAGTAAAACAAGCAATCGTAAATCTCTCCCGAGCATTTGTAAGTTCACAGTTCAAAACAAGCAAAACGTACGCATGTGTAAGTGATAAGTAAACGTAATTTATTTATGATAAATAAACCCTGAACGAAAAGGTTGCATATTGATCACGCTCAACTGTGTCTAATAAAAGACTAAGCGGGCGTTGCAAATGTAATCCGGGGTATTAAGCCCAGAATCGATCCCACAGAGTATTAACGTATCAAGAAAGCCGTTAAAATACTAAACTCTCACTTAATCAACTTTCTCAAACTTTATGAATAATAAACAATGTTGTAATTACCATTAAGATCAATGAAATTGCTAAACTAAGATTAACTAATAGCAGTTGTAAACAATTGGAATAAAGGTCTAAGGCAATGGCTTCCCCCATTGATACTTTCCCTATTTGTATGTTCCTATAGCTTTGACTTGGTTGCCTCTATCAATCATGAACTCTCCAGCTATCGTAAATCTCTCCCGAGCATTTATGATAATTTACTAGTCGCATTCTCTCGAGCTACGCTAGCTATATTTACGTTACAGCTTACTTTAGATTGTACCCGAGGTATATTATCTCTAACCCAACCTCTAAACCCTCGGTTATGACTCTCGTCTATACTCCGGGAGTGATGTTGTTCAACAACTACCTAAATATGCACTCTCTCTCAAGCAGATACATAATAAATAGGCACAACTAATTGATGATCCTTTCAATTAATTACAGCAAGAACGTAGTTGAACAAATAGAGATAAATAACCAACTCAAAACTATATTCACAAGCCAACTAGTTCATCCCCAACGGGTTTCACCACAACCTTAGATTAAAGTATTTATCTACTCATAGAAATACTGAAAACTATAAAAGAATTCATGAACAATGATTAAAATCACAAGAGAAGAAGATATAGATTGATGCCACAATTGCCTCCTTGCCTCTTGCCTTTTGTGTTCTAAATTCTAAAACCTCATTAAAACCTTCTCTTGGGCGAAGTGGACCTTATATAGTTGATGTAGAATGGCCTTGGACTTCCAAATTTACCCCTGAAATAATGCCTCACGTGTCGGTACTAGCGTGGGCGAGCTAAGGCCGCGCTAAGGCCCGCGCTAACAGGGTTCTTCACTGCCTTATGAGAGCTGAACTAGCGCGGGCGCGCTAATGCCGCGCTAGTAGGGTTTTCTACTGTCTCCGCATTCATCCCTGAGTCTTCAACCCTCAATTCATCCAAAAGGTACCCCATGGTCTATTCCACTTCAATTCTTGCCTGGATCACCTTCATAAGCTTTCCTTACGGTATTGCACTCTTGTGAAACACACAAGTCACCATTAGAGCATATTTTATCCTTATTTCACATACTTAAGATAGTAAAGCATCATTAAATTAGAGTATAACACAAGCCAAGCCATACACTTTTAGCCTATTATCAACACCCCACACTTAAATCATTGCTAGTCCTCTACCAATCCACCACATCTTACTCGGCCTCTTTTCATCAAGCGCTTCCCTACAGTGACACCCCATCAACAAATCACAAACATCTCTCGCAGTGTAACATCCATACCTCAAATGGCAACTCTCTCATGCCGTGCCATGTCTTACTTTCTCATACTGCCTTGCAGGGGGTCAAGACTTACCTCTTTTTCATGAATCACGTGCCCTCACATCACACATTTGAGCGTAGTTCCACAACACATAATTTTCAAAACAGCAGGAACTTTTAGATAGAAAAAGATTCACTCACTCTCATACAGAACATTCATATGCTACACAGATACACCACAGGCTTGCCCGTAGTGTAATACTCCCCTAAAAATTTCTCATATCCGTATTTTAATTTTTTGTTATTCAAAGTATTTAATATATATTTTTTTATTTACATTTGAAGCCTGGCTTTTTCACATCCAAGTAATGCGCTACTGCTAGCTTTGAAAATTTATCACAACCGGCTTCTTCTAATATTCTGTCTTCTCTTTTTTCTTATTTCGTTTTATATCTTATTTTCTCTGTAGCCAAATTTAAAAAAATTCAGAAAGGGTTGAGATGGCGTTGCATTCATTGCTGGTGTCCATGTCCAAGATGTAAAGTAGTTGAAATTAAATATGAAGCTTACATCCTCCATAGTCCATACCACTTTGAACGTCAGATCTTATTTTATGTTATTTTTGTTTACCCTTAAAATGGATAACAACTAAATTTGTACATGGTTTTAAGGATATGTGGATTAATTCAACACAAGTAATCAAGAATGTTTGATAAATGAATCAAAGATAAAATACATAACCAAACCAGTTGTGGCATCAAGTCCGGGCTTGGATTTAAGCTTAACAATAGTTCCCTTGACCGGACCCTCGATTCGAAGCCAAATGTGTATGAAGAACTATGATTAAAATAAGAAATTCTTAATAACTAGAAAGCAGAAAAACAAATTTTTATTTCTTTGATATGCATGTTACAATGTGTCTATTGAATAAGAAACTTTCTCTTTATATAGTAGGAGAGTTTTACCCTTAGTAAAATTTTAAAAAAGATAAAAATCCTCATTGTACATCAATTACCGATACGCTACCGATATCGGGCGAGATTTGCACCGTGATATCCGGTTGGGTGCGGATAACACGGCCCTCACTTATGCGTGAGCAACCGTTTGTAGTGCTTTCCGAGGCCATGGGCTCGTACCGGGTTTGGGGGTGTTGTCTTGCCGGGCCCGCGGATGAGTACTCCATTCGGGACTTAGTACGAGAAGTTCCCCACTTCGATTCCGATCCCATGTAGTCATGCCTTTGCTTCATTTGTCCCACCGAAAAATCGGGGTGCTCATTAGCCCCGGTTTTACCCGCATACAGATAGTTCCCTCGTTTCTAAGAGAGTAGGTTTGCCGAAACGATGGCAAACGATAGACGAGCCCCGACTCCGTCCTTCTCACGCTACAACCGGGATGGAAGATAAGACGAAACGTCCCATCAGTCGCGTCGTTCTGACTTGGAACACGTGTTGTTAACCGGCTTGTTACCTCCGAATGCGAAGCGTCGCTAATCTCTTCAAATAAAAGCTTTGACCCCTTCACATTATTTACTTTCTGATCGTGTCTTTTACCTTCGAACTCCATAAAGGCTTTTGACTTTCTCAAATCTTCATATCTCATTTCTTGAAACTTCATACTTTCATATTTATCCTCAAATCTTCGTATGTTTTCTTGGATTTTCAACCCAGGACCTCATATCTCCACTTCTAGGCTTCAATCTTCATACACTTTCTTCAAATCTTCATATATTCTCCAGATTTACGATGGACAAGACTTCTTAATCAGTTCCTCAGCAGGCTGCCTCTTCATCTTCCCACCCGACTACGGATGCCGAGGTGGCTGCTCCTGAGGCCACCGCCCCCGAGGCTGCCTCTGAGCCCCCCATGAAAAACTTTATACCTGGTGGTTTCTCAATCGCAGATGAATTCAAGGTCGAGAAGGCTTCATCCAAACAGGACCGCGGTGAAGATGCTTGGAGATACATATGCTCCATTACTGAATATGTCCTCCCACAGGCCGAGGGGACTGTAAATGGGAACACAAATATGTGGTAGTCCCTGGGCGCAAGGATGATATTAATACCCGCGTGGAGGGGTATTCGATTTTTGAAACTTACCCCTTTACGCTGGGTCCGGTAGACATGATGATACTGGCCTTTTGCAAGAGTTATGAAGTATGACTCGGGCAAATCCATCCGTCTCTTTAGAGGATCGTGATCCTCCTACTGTATTTTGTGAACAACACTGAATCTTCTCGATTCTCCCTTGACCACATATTTCGTCTGTACAGTCACTGAATCTTCCGAGGGGGACTAATAAAGCTCACTCGCCGGGCAAACAAGGCTCCTTTTTCGAGCATCGACGAGGATCGAGACCGAGGTTGACAGGGGCACTTCATTGGGTAAAAACTGAGGATTTGATCCCTCCCCAATTCCTGCCATTTCTTAAGTGTAGACGTTTCTTAAGTGTAAAGTTTCAATTGTTCCTTTATCACCATCAGTATTCGTGATCGTGAAGTTGTTGCTCGGGTTCCCAGTGCGGTCCCCCAGTTCATGGATTGAATCGAAGGAATCAACAAACAAATTTCGTACTTTGAGAGCTCGTGGCGCAAGCTTTCGAAGGGTCTATGGGAGGCGCGTTATCATGGTAAGGTTCTCCTTCGAATAGCTATTACTATGCTTTGAACTTATATAACGCTAATCTCTCCTCTTTCTTTTGCAGGTTTGACTAAGATCACCGAACAAAGGCCATTGGAAGGGGACAAAGATGTGTCCTTGTCCGTGGGTACCTCAATTATGGGGCATCCCCGGGTTGATGCGGAGGAGAAGAAGAGAAAAATGAAATCCTCGGGGTCATACGGGCCCGAGGTGAAGATAAAAAAGAGGTCGGCCACTCGATCCCGGAAGTCCAAGAAAAATACCGGGTCCCAAGTATCAGACTCTGATTCGCTCTGACGGCTCAGGGATGAGTCTGAAGAAGATGATATCTTTGTCACCGTTGGATCGACCCCTATTGTGGAACAGGAAACGACCGGGGAGAAGGTCCACGAGGTTGAACCCCTTTCAGTCCGAGAGGCCAAAGTGGAGATGGAGCTGCGGCCTCCCGAGAAACTGCTCTTGCCTTAAAGGAGGCAACCAGTGTGATTGACATCATTGAGATACCCTCCTTCACCGAGTCCATGCTCTAAGAGGCACAAGCAGGCAAAGAATAATCAAGTGAAGGAGCACAAGGTGTAGAGGACCCTTTTCATTACTTCTTCGATGGCATGGATATATCAACATTAGAAGATTTCTTTGGGTTGGGACACCTGGAGATACGGAAGAAGGACGTGTCTTCGAGATCTGATGAGCAGAGCATGAGCCCACAATTGGTGAAACAATTCCCTGATCCAAGTGCGGATCCCGAGTTCAAGAGGAATATTATTCTCACGATCCCGGAGGATGTCTGGATCCTATCCACTATGGTAGGCGTAGCTAGTTACCTCCGATTTCTGGTAATCGAGGAGGAACATACAAAGATGAACGAGGTGGGCACGCCCAGCCTCTTCAATGAGTCACATCAGACATTGAACCGGGTAAGGTTTTAATACCTTCAAACTCCTCTTATGAATTACTAAAATTTTCATTTGATGTTTCTTACTTAGTCCCCTTTCTTACAAGCTTCAGTGCTTCACAACGAAAGCTTCCTAGGGTACCGCTTGGAAACAAGCCAACTTGAGTTCGAGCTCAAGGAGCAGGCCCGGGAAAAATGATATGTATAAGCTTCTCAGTGAGCAACAAGATGGGGTCGTTAAGGATCTTTAGGCTAAGCTGGATAAGGAAAATAAGGAAGCTTCGACCCTTAGGCGAGAACATGTCGACCTGGTCCAACTCCGAGCCGAGATGAATGAGGTCCAAACCATGGATGATGGGTTTAAAATCCATATGGACCTGCTGGCTTCGGAGAAGGAAACTGGCAAGGCCAAGCTGGCATGGGTAGAGGTCCAACTCCGGGTGGCAAAGGAGAAAGCTGACAGGCGGTCTCAGCTGAATGACCACCTCCGAGCACATCTGAGCTTAGTTGTCACGGAGAGGGACACCCTCGGTAGAGAATACGAGCTAGTGAAGTCCAAGTTGGATTCAACCTTTGCCGATGCCGATGCCGATGAAATGGTGGCCCAATACAAGGCCGACGTGGAGGAAGCCGAAGACCGCCTGAAGGCAAATGTCAAATACATTAAGTGGCTATCCCGAAGAGAGACCCTCGAGGAGATACATGCCCGAGGTTTTGACCTGTCAACTGAGATCAAAGAAGCAAAAAAATCCAAGGCCGAGTCAAAGAAGTTTAACGGGTCCGAAGGTGCCGAAGGCTCCGATGGCTCTGGTGAAGAGTCGGGCCCTGGTGAAGATTTAGCATAGACGCCTTAGTACTTTTTTTAGTTTTTTATTTTGTGTACATTTTTTGTTTATTACGAGGCTACCTTTAATTGGGCCTTTGTAAGTATATTGTGGAATATATAAAATTATTCCCTTATGTCAATTTCGAGTCTTTACTTTTTCAGTATCTTTCCATAATTTTTATTCTTTCAATGTTTTTTAATGCCTTAGCATAGAATCAAATGTAGTTATAAGGCGTCCAGTTTTCGGAGCCTGCCCTCGATACCACTTTGTTTGCTCTGAGGCTTTGAAATCTCGGTGTGACCGGAAGTTCTTTCAAGATGCTTAAGTGATTTTAGATGATGCTTTTTCCGAGGGTAACCTTTTAGTAGGTTTTTATTTTTTACGAAGGCCTTACTTTTGATTATGGGATTTGTACATCTCAGATCCGTTTTTAGGGTGGCCGTAGCCTTTTGTACTTGGGAACCACCTAATAGGTTTGGTGCTTCCAGGATTTACTAGCCTGATTTATCTAAACTTTTTCTGGATGGTAGTCCCCGAGTAAGGGTAGCCTTTAGGGTCGATCGACAAAACTATAGTTCACGAGTAGGGGTAGCCCTTGGGCTCGATAGTCCCCAAATAAGGGTAGCCCGTGGGCCCTTGTGATCCGAAATTTAAGAGGCAAGAAATTGCGTAATAGCAAGGGATAACTTTATTTCATTTGGATGTGTAAAGTAGATGACCGAAAGTGCATAAAAGCTTGTGTTATAGCTAAAGTGGACTATGTGGGAAGAGTTCACACTAACGTTTGGCCCTTACAGTGAATCTTAACCACCGAGCCTTAGCTTCTAACATACAAGGTTTTCTTTTTCCCTTGCTAAAACCCTTAACACGAGGGTGATGGCCCCCAGTATTCGAGGTCGAGTTTGAGAGGGATAAGATACTGTTGATGCGAAATGAATGCTCATTGACTCCGGTCTGAGACTGGCCTTTGGATCTAATTTAGCACGTTTTACTGTTGCCTCGTTAAAAACCTTGCCGAAAAATCTATTTTGGGACAAAATCGATTCAAGGGAAAAAGAGTGCAACACGTGCTTTTAGACCTAATAGCCATATCCATTTATTGAGCATTCCCTGCAAGTGCTAGTTCGATTCCTAACATGATTAACAGTAGCTGAAATCGTACCTTAGTAGTAGTACCATTTTAGTTGTATCACGCTTCAATTATTTGGTAGTTGCACAATTTTTCCTGCTTCAAGTTTGTATGAGCCTTTGCTGGTAATTCCAATGACTCGATATGGCTTTCCATCATTTGGGTTCCGGGTGTGTAATGTTACTTTCCTCAGCACCAAGTACCCGATCTTGAAGTGTCAGAGGTCTGCTATTCGGTTGTAGTATCTTTCTATCCGTTGTTTCTGGGCGGCCAACCGGACTAAAGTTGCCTCACGCCTTTAATTTAATAGTTCTACGCTCGTGACCATGGCCTTTTCATTTGACTCTTCGATTGTATATTGGAATCTGAGGCTCGGCCCGACCCCATAAACCAACGACAATAGAGTGGCCCCGGTACTAGACTTCGAGGTTGTATGATATTCCCATAGGACTTCGGGCAAGATTTCTTTCCATTTCCCTTTGGCATCGGTCAACCTCTTTTTTAGATTTTGAGGTAAGGTCTTGTTTGTTGACTCCACTTTCCGTTCCCAATAGGGTGGTAAGGTATTGATAGTATCTTTTTAATCTTTTGATCTTCGGAAAATTTGTTTACCTTGCTGCCGATGAATTGCTTCCCATTATCACACACAACTTCGGCCGATATCCCAAGTCGACGTATTATGTGGTCCCAGATGAAATCAATGACTTTCTTCTCCCGAACTTTTTTGAATTCTTGGGCCTCAATCCATTTTGAAAAATATTCAGTCATGAACAGTATGAATTGAGCTTTACCGGGTGCCCATGGCAGGGGACCAACGATGTCCATTCCCCATCTCATAACCCGGTTGATGGATCATTGGGGCGTGTCTCTTGAAGCTATAACATTTTCGTACGAAATATTTCACCTCCTTCTCCATTTCAGTCCAATAATAGCCGTTCCAGATTAATTTTCAAACTAAAGATTTTTTCCCTGAATGTTTTCTGCAAGTGCCTTCGTGAAGTTCTCTCAAGACGTACTCGGTATCTCCCAGCCCGAAGCATCTGGTTAATGCGCCGTCGAATGTTCTTTTGAATAATGCCCCTTCGACCAAGCTAAATCTGGAAGCCTTGGTATGCAAAGCTTTCGATTCATTAGCGTCTGAGGGCAATTTCCCCGTTTTTAAGTAGTCTATCTATGTACTTGTTCCTCCAATCCCAGGTTAGACTCGTTGAGTTTACTTCGCCATGGACTTCTTCTACCACTGACTTCATGAGTTATAGGACAGTTCCCGAACTGAATTCATCATCGTCAACGATGACCCAAGTTAGCCAGAGCACCGGTCTCGCTATTTTGATCACATGGCACATGTTATAGGGTCCATTCCTTGAATCGATGTAGTGTTACCTGTAACTTGTCTAAATACCTCTGTATTCATTCCTCTTTTACTTCAAATGTCCCATTGACTTGATTTACCTCGAGGAGGGAATCACACTTAGCTTCGACCACCTCAGCCCCAAGGCTTTTAGCCAATTCGAAGCTTGCAATCATGACCTCATACTTGGACTCGTTGTTAGTCAACTTGGCACTTCTAGTAGATTGTCTAACTACATTCACCATAGGAGGTTTTAGCGTGATGCCAAGCCCGGAACCTTTTGCGTTCGAGGCATCGCTCGTAGAAATGGTCCAAATTCCTAAGGTAGTCCTGAGGCTAATAATAATTTCTTTCGACTTTGGGCACTAAGGCCGGCATACAGCCAACCACGAAGTCAGCCAAAATTTAGATTTTATGGCAGTTCAGGGACGACACTCGATATCTTACCCGCTGATTTTGATGGCCCATTGGGCCAATCGGTCCGAGAGCTCGGGTTTGTGCATGATGTTCCTCAGTGGGTAAGAGGTCATAACACATATGAGGTGACATTGAAAGTATGGTTTTAGTTTCCTGGAGGCGCTTATCAAATCGAGCGTCGATTTTTCCAAGTGAGGATACCTTGTTTCGGCCTCGCCTAGAGTTCTACTGACATAGCAAATATGAAATTGTGTACCTTCCTCTTCCAGGACTAAAACTCCACTTACCTCCACCTCGTACACCACCAAGTAAAGGTACATTTGTTCATCCGCCTTCGGTGTGTGGATCAGGGACACACTCGAAAGGTATCGTTTGATCTCTGCCAAAGCTTGTTGGCATTTTGGGGTCTAGGAAAAATTGTTCTTCTTTTTCAACAGTGAGATGAACCGATGGATTTTGTACAAGGACCTCAATATAAACTGGACCAGGGCGGCTATACGTCCGGTCAGCCTCTGAACAACCTTGATGCTTTCTACTACGATGATGTCTTCTATGGCCTTGATCTTGTCAGTATTAATCTCGATCCCCCAATTGGATACCATGATCCGAGGAACATTCCCGATCTGACCCTGAATGCGCACTTCTCCCGATTCAGCTTCATGTTGTATTTTTTCAATATGTCGAAGATTTTCTGTAAATGTATCACATGGCCCTTTGCGCGCAGGGACATAACTAACATGTCGTCAATATAAACTTCCATTGAATTTCATATTTGTTCTTTGAACATCAGGTATACTAGGCGTTGATAGGTGGCACCAACATTCTTTTATCAGAATGGCATTACATTATAACAATAGGTGCCGAATTTAGTGATAAAGGAAGTCTTTTCTTGGTCTCCTGGGTCCATCCGAATTCGGTACCCGAAATAGGCATCGAGAAAGCTGAGTATCTCGTGCCCGGTCGCCACGTCAATCATCCGATAAATTTTAGGAAAAAGAAAAGAATACTTAGGGCATGCCTTGTTCAAGTCTTTGCAATCTACACACATTCTTAGCTTATTTCCTTTTTTAGGTACTACCACTATGTTAGCTAGCTAGTACGGGTACTACCACTACGTTAGCTAGCTAGTAAGGAATTGAATTGAGAAATGATTGAAAAGAAGTAAGGCAAAAGAAGAGTTGAAAGAAGAAATGAGAAAGGAACTGGAATGAAAGTTGGCAACAAAATTGAATTAAAGCAAAAGTAGGCGACGCAAGCCACTTTGCTCGTGTTAGAGCAGGCGTTGCAAGATAACTTGCTTGCGTGTGAGTGTGCATCGCGAGGCTTACCGCGAGTGGAGCTCGCTACAGAGCTTGTGAGGCACAGTGTAAATCGAGGTGGAGCGCGCTATAGAGGTCGCCTGGTGAGCCTGTAGCGAGGGTGTTCCGGATTTTGAAAGCCTATTTTTTCTCCTATTTGGTCTTGGGCTTGGTTTTTTTATTTGGGTCTTCTCCCTACACATATAAATAGTCATTAAACACCATTTTTAGAGGTGTTTTGCGACCGGAGGCAAGGACTTCACGTGGACAACTTTTGGAGGAGAAAATCATAGAGTTCTTCATCCCTTTATTTTTCTTTGTAATTTGTTTATGCAGAATACTTGAAAAATTATTATTACGAACTTGAGTGGCTAAGAACTCTACATTCTAGGGTTGCGGTTGACATGATTATTAACATTTATTAATTACATCTTCGTTAATTCGAATTATCATCTTGTGGTTGTTTCTTTAATTCTAGTTTTAACTTGTGAATTGTTGTAGCTACCAAGTCACCCTACTATCTATACAATGCTTGGGAAAGCCGTGTTTAGATTAGAGTAGAATTAGAGAAAGCTTGTTTCTAAACCTGTGGCTCGGGAAACATTTTTGCGGTTAGGATAGGAATATACCTAACAGTCTTGCTATATTAAATATCGTATTATATTCGTTAATGATAGACTCAATACCATTGGAATATAGGATTGATATATTGTGGGCAGACGAGTAGTATTGTGAGAACATGCTATTCATATAAACGATCCGGTTAATTAGCAACCATAGATAATTTGGATTAACGAGTGTAATTATTGAATTTAATAGGATTGATAAACCAACCAAAACCCTATAATTTCCATCTCCTCTGAAGTAAAATCTCATCATACACATTTTCATTATTGATAAATTAGTTGTTACTTGTTTAATTTATGCAATACTAGATAAATAGAAAAATATCACTCTTAAATATCTTGGACAATTATTTGATTTTAGTTTGATTAGTTAACGATCAATCTAAGTCTTTGTGGGTTCGACATCTGACTTTCGAGTCACTTTATTACTTGACAACCACGTATACTTGCGTGTACTTGGGGAACCAACAAGTTTTTGGCTCCATTGCCGCGGACTTAGGTATTGATTGTTTAGTTAAGTTAGCTTTTATTCGTTATTTGTTCAAGTTTTAATTTTTTAGTTTGCTTTATTTGTGTCAACGCAGGCTCTTCTCTTGAATGTGGAGGAGTAGAAGCACAAACAATATCCTTCCTCTTGATCAGAAATTGAACGAACACTTCATAGAGTGAGGAGGGAAGTTGAAGCTAGAATTAGAATTGAAAGAGGGTTGGACATCGTAGTTCAACCATAGCCAATAGAGATTGCAGGTACTGAAGAGCATCCGGTGATAGAAGCTGCAAGGCCCAATCTGGCTAATATAACTCAGGCGATTATGAAGCTTGATATCACGGGTCACTTTGAACTCAAACAGTACATGGTACAGCTGATTCAATCCATAGGGCAATATGTTGGCTTATCTCAAGAAGACCCGCAGAGGCACATTCAGAACTTCTTGGAAATTACAAGCATTTACAATTATCCGAACGTTTCCAAGGACTATGTCAGACTGACACTGTTACTCTTTTCACTGTTGGGGGAAGCTAAGGAATGGTTGCAAAAGGAGCCCGCGAACTCAATCGATAATTGGGATGATCTAGCAAGGAAATTATTAATCAAGTTTTTTCCCACGAAGAAAACAAAGTCGCTGAGGAGCCAGATTCTTCGGTTTCAACAACGAGATGGCGAGTCTCTTCGACAAGCTTGGGAAAGATACAAGAAGCTACTCAGAGAATACCCACACCATTGTTAGACTGATGAGGTATTAGGTCACACTTCCGTTGATGGGTTGGACGAGGCATCAAAAGATGAATCTTGACTCAGCATGTGAGGGTAGTTGCATGGCAAGACCGTATAGTGAGATCCAAATCCTGCTAAACAACTTTATTGCTAATGATAATAATTGGAAAGGAGATAGGGAACCACGAAGAGCACTTAAACAAAAGGCAAAAAATTTGATCGAGCTTGATGACTTCTCAGCAATGAGGGAATATATAGTGAGATTAGAGAATTAGATGAATAAAATGACAGTGCACCAAGCACAATAGATGCAACATGTGCAACAAATGTCTACTTGTTGTGAGTTATGGGGTGACGGCATATTTCCCATGAATCCTGAATCTATCTACTACGTGTGGCAACAAACTAGAGGGTCGATGAATCAAAATGCTCAATATGGTAACACATACAATTTGAACTAGAAGAATCATCCTTACTTCTCTTGGGGTGGAAATCAGCATGTCAGGCCTCAGGAGAATTACAATCGTCAACCTCAACCTCCACAAAAAGCTGAGGAGAGTTTGACTGACATGATGAAAAAGCTCTTGATAGATAATCAGAAAGTTATGGCTGAGAATCAACAAGTCAGGGTTGTGAATCAACAATTACGCACAGAGTTTAGAAAACTAGAGAGGCTGGTTGGGAGAATGGCCAACAATCAGACTACTAGACTTGTTGGAGCTCTTCCAAGTTATACAGAGAAAAATCCTCAAGTCAATGCAGTGATGTTGAGAAATGGGAGAGAGTTGGTAGAAGTGCTTAAGAAGAAAAAGGAGCAATCTGGGCTCGAAGAATAAAGAGTTCCAAAACTTGTAGAGGTAGATGAGAGAAACAAAACAGATCCTGAGGAAAAATCAGAGAGGATGCCACCCCCTTTTCCTCAAAGATTGAGAAAGAAGAATGATGACAACATGTTTCACAAATTCCTAGATATGTTGAAGCAGATACATTTGAGCATCTCTCTGGTGTACATGCTCCTTGAGGTCCCAAAATATGCAAAATAGATTAAGGACATAGTGGCAAATAAAAGGAGGTTAACTGAGTTTGATACCGTAGCACTTACTGAGGAGTGCACTTCCAGGATTCAACATAAGATTCCAAAAAAGCTTAAGGGTTCGGGTAGTTTTACCATCCCCGTGAGGATTGGTGAATTTGATGTGGGTAGAGCCTTGTGTGATTTGGGTGCAAGTATCAATCTGATGCCATTGTTAGTGTTCAAATAAATGGGCCTAGGAGCTCTGAGACCCACCAAGGTGATGCTACAGTGAGCTGATAGGTCTTATGTTTATTCTGAGGGGGTAATTGAGGACGCCTTGCTGCAGATTGGGAAGTTTATTTTTACTATAGATTTTATCATCCTAGATTATGTGGCTGATGAGTTGGTTCCTATCACCTTGGGACGACCTCTTTTGGCAACTAGAGATGAAATTATTAAAGTCCGAGAAGGTAAGATGATCAAAGGGTGGACAATGAAGCAGTCTTCAATGTATATCGAGCAATTCAGCTGCCTCGTCATTACGAGGACCTAGCCATGATTTCGGTGGTAGAGATAAATGAACTAGCCATAGATCCAAGGGAGTTTAAATAAGATGCATTAGAAAAGGCATTGACGTTATTCAATCACTTGGAACCTGAAGAAGAGGTTGAGGAGATGTTGCACATTCTGGATGCATCGTGCGAATACATTAGAGAAAGAACCCAATTTGAGCCTCTGGATAGGCCAATCGGCCCGCCTCCTATACCCTCAGTTGAGAAGGCACAAAAGTTGGGACTTAAACCCTTACCATATCATATTCATTATGCATATTTGGGAAATTCTAACACTTTACCCGTGATTGTTTCTTCTCATTTGTCTGAATTGCAGAAAAAAAAGCTCTTAAGGGTGCTGAGGGAGCACAAGCATGCTATTGGTTGGCCAATGTCTGACATAAAAGGTATTAGCTCTGCTTTCTGCATGAACAAAATACTCATGGAGGAGGGACAAAAGCCTAGCGTGGAGCATCAACGTCTCCTCAATCCAATAATGAAAGAGGTGGTAAGAAAAGAAGTAATTAAGTGGCTCGACGCAGGTATAGTATTTCCTATCTCCGAATCAAGTGGGTAAACCCTGTTCAATATGTACCTAAAAAAGGGGGGTATGAATGTTGTAGTGAATGAACAAAATGAATTAATCCCAACTAGGACTATGACTGGTTGGTGAATATTCATAGACTATAGGAAGTTGAATAATGCTACACGAAAATATCACTTCCCTCTCCCCTTCATTGATCAAATGCTTGATAGGTTAGCCGGAAAAGAATACTATTATTTCCTTGACGGTTATTCGGGGTATAATCAGATTGCTATTTCCCCGGAAGATCAAGAAAAGACCACTTTTACATGCCCTTATGGCACTTATGCATTTAAAAGAATTCCATTCGGGTTGTGTAATGCACCTGCGACTTTTCAAAGGTGCATGATGGCTATTTTCACCGATATGGTGGAACAGTTTGTGGAGATTTTTATGGATGATTTTTCTGTGTTTGGTCCTTCTTTTGATGAATTCTTAACAAATCTTGCTAAAGTGCTTGCCAGGTGTGAGGAGACTAATATGGTACTGAATTGGGAAAAGTACCATTTTATGGTACGTGAAGGTATAGTGTTGGGACACAAGGTGTCCAAAGATGGGCTGGAAGTTGAAAAGGCTAAGGTGGAAGCAATTGAAAATTTGCCACCACCGACTCAGTGAAAGGAGTTTTCTAGGACATGCAGGTTCTTATCGCTGATTTATAAAAGATTTCTCAAAGATTTCCTCTCCTTTGTGCAGGTTGTTATAGAAGGATGTGTCATTCAATTTTGACGATGCTTGTCTAAAAGCATTGGAGGAGGTGAAAAAGAAGTTAGTGAGTGCACCAATCATAGTGGCTCTTGACTGGAACGAGCCATTTGAGCTGATGTGTGATGCCAATGATGGTGCAATTGGGGGCCGTATTGGGACAGAGGAGGAGCAAAATATTTCAGTCCATTTACATGCAAGCAAGACTATCACTCCCGCTAAAATAAATTATAATATGACAGAAAAGAAGTTTATTGTTGTAGTATGGGCGTTCGATAAGTGTTGGGCTTATTTGGTTGGCAGCAAAGTCATCGTCTACATAGACCATGCAGCCATCAGGTATTTGTTTGAAAAGAAAGATGCTAAACCAACGCTAATTCGTTGGGTTTTACTCTTGCAGGAATTTGACTTGGATATCCGAGATCGTAAAGGAACAAAGAATCAAGTGGCTGATCACTTGACCAGGTTAGAAACTCAGAATCATGTAGCTGAGGGAGATGTCATCAAGGAAACATTCCCAGATGAGCAATTGTTGGCCATTACTGCTGGGGAGGTGCCATGGTATGCAGATTTTGTGAACTATCTGGAAAATGGAGAGATGCCGCCTGATCTTGAACCTTATTCTAAAAAGAAGTTCTTGCGAGATGTGAGATGAGCCATTCATGTTCAAATGATGTATTGATCAGCTAGTGAGAAGATGTGTGCCCGAATCTGAAATAAATTCTATCTTACATGAATGCCATGCATCGCCTTATGATGGTCATCATGGGGGTGACAAAACAACAATTAAGGTATTGCAATCGGGTTTCTATTGGCCTTGGGTGTTTAAGGATGCCCATGAGGTCGTAAGGAGATGTGATAGTTGCCAGAGAACAGGAACAATTATGAAAAGGCATGAGATGCCATTGAGCGGTATTACTTGCCAATAATTAAACGAGATTATTTGACGTGCCGCGGTGTTAAATCAGGTGCTTGTTGGGAGGCAACCCATCTTTACAGCTTTCTTTATTTCTATTTTTTATATTATTAGTGTTGTACTGTTGTTTTTATTTTGTAGGATTATAAGCATAGGAGGCAAAGCCATTGGAAGAATGCAAAAGCAAGCTAGATGGTGAGAACTAAGTGTGGGGTGCCCACACAAAAGACCATGCATGAAGGAAGTCTGAGTACCCCGTGAACCGCATTGCTTCGACTTTTGGCCTTTCAGTGAGTTTCTTGTACACATATTGTTTTGCTTTATTTGTGCATTGGGGACACTGCACTCTTTTAAGTGTTGGGTGGGAGAATTCTCTAGATTATTAGTAGTATGATGTAGAAAAATGTTAACTTCTTATTTTTGTTTTTGTAGTTGTGTAGTATTTTAGAAGCTAAAAATAAATAGAAAAAAGTAGAAAAATGGGACTCTTCTCGACGATGGATCTCCTAGATAGTTTTCTTGAGGGATTTAAGTCTAAAGAAAAAGGAAAAAAAATATTTTCTTTGTAGCTAGTGTAGTAAATCAGCCTTAGTTTTTCTTTGTGCCGTGGTTCTTTTTCAAGGGTTTTGTTTGAACCGGGTATAGGTAGTTTTATTTTTTTAGAGTAGGATCCCTTGTGATATGAATTGAATTGAAGAAATATCTCTTGACTTTGTTATGCCTTGAGAATATTGAGTACTTTGGTTGTGCCTGTCACAACCCCAAATCCTTAACCGGCCGTGATAGCGCCTATCGTGGAACTAGGCTAGCCAACAATCACATGTTTACATTTTCCGTTCAAAAAAATTTCCCAAAATCATTACCAACATTTCATGAACGCATTCATATATAAAACTCTGAATTTTTAAGCAAAACAAAACAAGTTAACAGTCTACAACCATCCCCAAGATCCGAGGCCAACATGTCATGAGCATCTAAGAATAATACTAAAAATTCTACTGTCATAATACAAAATCTCGGAACGAAGAACTAAGTACAAAATAAGAAAGGGAAGCAGAGATGCTGTGGACGCTGAACAACTACATATATGTCCATACTCCGGCTCCGCACGGAAATGGATGACTAACGCTTGGTACCAGCACCTAAATCTGCACACAGAGGTGCAGGGAGTAATGGTGAGTACGCCAACTCAGTAGTAATGAAAATAAATCAGGTCTGAACAGTAAGAAACACATAAGAGCAAATCATCGGATCACAATAAGTAAAATATGGATTTCCAACAGTGTATACATTTAGTCAATATGCTTTAAAAGCCAGTTTCAGTAAAAATCCTTTGAACATATGTGATTTCCAGTGATTTCGGTAAAATACCCAAGAAGTATTAGTTTAAAGAAGAAATGAATCATAAATAGTTACTCCGGCAAAACAAGTATCATAAACCGCCCCTCGGGAAAATCGTCATTCAGAATCATTCACTCAACATACCTCACAATCACTCAGTATCAGCCCCTCGGGCAACCTCACAATTACTCATGACTCCCAATCACTCGTCACTCGACACTCGGCCCTCGCACTCAGTAGGTACTTTCGCTCACTGGGGGTGTACAGACTCCAGAGGGGCTCCTACAGCCCAAGCGCTATAACAAGCCAAATCATGGCATCAATCACTCTGGCACTCGGCCTCTCAAATGTCAAAATAGTGTAACATGTTGCGGCGTGCAGCCCGATCCATCATATCCTCACAATATTGGCTCTCGACCTCACTCAGTCAGAAACTCTCAACATGCCACTCGGGCCATAAATAAACGAGGTTCTCGAACCAAAACAACATTTTATATCATGAAATAATATAAACAAGTTTGAGTATCAAAAACAGTTTAACATGAATGACTGAGTGGAAATCATAATCACCACAGTGATGAATATAAGAAAATAGGCCCCAAGGGGTTTAAATAGGTCAGCACAAGGCCCTAAACATGGCTTACATCCCAAATAAATCAAAAGCATAAAAATATGATTTATCATGTATTTTAAAAACAGTTACACAACTCAACAATTGCCTCGGGAAGAAACCATTTCAAATTCCCCATTAGTGCACGCCACACACTCGTCATCTAGCCTGTGCGTCCCTCCAAAACAGTGAGAAAATGCTAAGTCCGGGATTTCATACCCTTAGGACAAGATTTATGGTCATTACTTACCTCAAACCAGCCCGTAAAGCTACTCCGCAATATACTTTCCCCTCGAATCGTCTCCCAAATGCTCCGAATCTATCAAAATCAGATTAATAACATCAAAATATGCTAGGGAGACGAAACCCAATAAAAATTATCAAAATTAGGCACAAATTCCCGAAATTGGCCAAACTCGACCCCCAGGCCCATGTCTCGGAATTCGATAAACTTTACACCACAAGAATCCTCATCCTCCCACGAGTCTATACATACCAATAACACAAAAATCGAACTCCAAATGACCCCTCAAATTCCCAGTTAAAGTCTCCATATTCCCGTGCCCTAACTCCCCCAATTTTGGTTTTATTTCAGGTGAAATTTCTTAGAAATCAATATAATAACGAGTTATGAAGTCAAGAATATTACCTTCAAGTGATTCCCCTTTGGTTTCCTCAAAAATCTCTCTCAAAGGCTTCAATCCTGTTCAAAAATGGTGGAAAAGTGGTTAAGGGTCGCGGATGGGCTATTTAAATACACTGCCCAGATTTTTGGGACTTACTCAGTGCGTTCGCATGGGGATCAACACGATCGCATAGCACTGACCATGCGATCGCAACCCAGGCCCTGCGTTCGCACAACCTTAGCCACACAACCCTGCCCACGCGCCCACATCTTATGCGTTTGCACAAGAGCCCACGCGACCGCACAACTCTCACTTCCCTCACCCACGCGATCGCTGGACCCATGAAGGGGATCGCATAGAAGAATCCTGCTGCCTCCCAAATGAGCATATGCGATCGCATACAATTCCCAGCGATCGCATAGGAGAAAACCAGTCCTGCAAAACACCAGCAAAAACTTCCACTTCCCCACTTCCGAACTTGGTCCGGTCACCTCCCGAAACACACCCGAGGCCCCTGGGACCCCAACCAAACGTAGCAACACATCCCATAACCTCATTCAGACTTAGTCGAGCCTTCGAAACACCATAAACAAAGCAAAAACACCAAAATCACATCAAATTCAAGCCTATGAACTTTGAGGTTCCTAAATATCACCAAGCATGCCGAAATCATCTAAAACACATCCGATTGAACTGAAAATTTGCACACATATCCAAAATGACATTATGAACCTGCTCCAACTTTCGAAATTCCATTCTAACCCCGATAGCCTATTTTCCACTGCCGACCGAAAATCGCCAAAAACTAACTTTCGCCAATTCAAGCCTAATTCTACACCGGACATCAAAACTTCATTCTGAACACACTCTTCAGTCCCAAATCACGAATCGAAGCTAACCGAGCCATAAAATCCTCGTTTTGAGCTCATTTACCAAGAAGTCAACTCCTAGTTGACTTTTCCAACTATAAGGCTACTTAAGGAGACTAAGTGTCTCAATTCTCACCACGACTACTCCGAACCCGAAACCACCGACCCCGACACATCAAAAACATACTAAGCAATGCATAACAAAGCAGAAACAGGAATAACAGGGCTAATTCCACGGAACGACCGGCTGGGTCGTTCCATTCTCCCCCTCTTAAACAAACGTTCTTCCTTGAACGTGTCTAGAAATATACCTGGAGTCTCAACCAAGTGAGGATATCTGCTCTGCATCTCCCGCTCGGTCTCCCAGGTGGCCTCCTCCCCTGGCTTCCCTCTTCACTGCACCTTCATTGAAGCTATATCCTTGGACCTCAACTTCCTGACCTGACGACCCAAAATAGCCACCGGTTCTACCTCATATGACATATCACCCTCGAGCTGAACCATGCTGAAGTCCAAAACATGAGACGGGTCACCAATATACTTCCAGAGCATCGAAACATGAAATACCGGATGAACACCCGATAGGCTGGGTGGCAAAGCAAGTCTATACTGCATCCCCAACCTTCTGAAGCACCTCAAAAGGCCCAATGAACCGGGGACTCAGTTTTCCCCTCCTTCCGTACCTCATAACACCCTTCATGGGTGACAGTTTTAGCAGTACCTTCTCTCCCTCTATGAAGGACACATCCCGAACCTTCTAGTCCGCATAACTTTTCTGCCTAGACTGCACCGTGTGAAGTCGCTCCTGAATCAAATTCACCTTATCCAATTCATCCTGAACCAAGTCTGTGCCTAATAATCTAACCTTGCCCGGCTCAAACCAACCCAGCGGAGATCTACACCTCCTACCATACAAAGACTCATATGGATCCATCTGAATACTGGAATGGTAACTATTATTATAAGCAAACTCCACGAGTGGCAGAAACTGGTCACATGAACCCCCAAAATCAATGACACAGGCACGCAACATATCCTCCAAAATTTTAATCGTATGCTCCGACTGCCCGTCTGTCTGAGGATGAAATGTTGTGCTCAAATCAACCTCAGTACCCAACTCTCTCTGTACGGCTCTCCAAAACGGAGATGTGAACTGAGTACCTCTGTCAGAAATGATCGAAATTGGAACCCCATGCAACCGGACAATCTCCCTGATGTAAATATCGGCTAACCACTCCGAATAATAAGTAGTACCAACAGGAATGAAGTGCGCGGACTTGGTCATCTGATCCACAATGACCCATATATTATCAAATCTCCTCGAAGTCCGTGGGAGCCCAACTACAAAGTCCATGGTGATCCTCTCCCACTCCCACTCCGGAATATCTAACCTTTGAAGTAATGCACCCGATCTCTGGTGCTCATACTTGACCTGCTGACAGTTGAGACACCGAGCCACGAACTCAACAATATCCCTCTTCATCCACCTCCACAAAAATGCTGTCTCAGATCCTGATACATCTTTGCGGCACTCGGATGGATGGAATACCACGAACTATGGGCCTCAGCTAGAATCAAATCTCGAAGCACATCCACATTGGGCACGAAAATCTGGCCCTATATCCTCATGACCCCATCATCACCAATAACCACATCCATGTCATTACCCATGACGGACCCTGTCCTGAAGAACGAGCAAGTGTTGATCATCATACTGGCATGATCTAATCTGATCATAAAGAGAAGACCTGGAGGCTACACAAGCCAATACCCATGGAGGCTCTGACAAATCCAATCTCACCAAATGACCTGCTAAAGCCTGAATATCAAGTGCTAAAGGTCGCTCTGTTATTGGAAGGTAGTCTAGACTCCCCAAACTCTCTACTCTGCAACTCAGGGCATCGACCACTACGTTGGCCTTCCCCGAATGATACAAAATAGTGAGGTCATAATCCTTGAGAAGCTCCAACCATCTCCTCTGACACAAATTCAATTCCTTCTGCTTAAGCAGATACTGCAAACTTCGATGATCAGTGAAAATCTCACAATGCACTCCATACAAATAATGACGCTAAATCTTCAAGGCGTGGATAATGGCTGCTAGCTCAAGATCATGCACTGGATACTCGTGCACTTTCAACTGTGTAGACGTGTAGGAAATAACCCTACCGTCCTGCATCAATACCGCTCCTAAGTCAACTCTAGAAGCATCATAGTAAACTATATAAGAACCTGAACCCGTAGGCAAAACCAATACCGGAGTTGTAGTCAAAGCCGATTTGAGCTCTGAAAGCTCTCTTCGCACTCCTCAGTCCACCTGAATTGAGCACCCTTCTGGGTCAGTCTGGTCATAGGTGCTGCAATAGATGAGAATCCCTCTACAAAACGACGATAGTACCTTGCCAAACCAAGGAACCTGTAGATCTCCGTAGCTGATGATGGTCTAGGAAAACTTTGTAACGCATCCACCTTCTTCGGATCTACCTTGATCCCATCACAAGACACCACATGGCCCAAAAAGGCAACTGAATCAAGCCAGAATTCACACTTCAAAAATTTTGCATACAACTTCTTCTCCCTTAGAGTCTGAAGCACAACCCTCAGATGCTGCTCATGATCCTCCCGAGACCGGAAATATACCAATATGTCATCAATAAACACGATGACGAAGGAATCAAGATAAGGCCGGAACACACTGTGCATCAAGTGCATAAAGGCTGTTGGGGCATTGGTTAGCCCGAAGGACATAACAAGAAACTCATAATGACCATATGTGGTCCTGAAAGCAGTCTTCGGGATGTCAGAGTTCCGAATCTTCAACTGATGGTACCCGGACCTCAAGTCAATCTTAGAGAACACTCTGGATCCCTGAAGCTGGTCAGACAAATCATCACTACGAGGAAAAGGATACCGGTTCTTCACCGTAACCTTGTTTAGCTGCCGATAATCAATGCACATAAGCATAGAACCATCCTTCTTCTTCTTCTTCACAAACAACACCAATGCACCCCAAGGTGACACACTAGGCCGAATGAACCCCTTATCTAGGAGTTCCTGAAGATGTTCTTTCAATTCGTTCAACTCCGTTGGTGCCATACGAGAAGGTGGAGTAGAAATAGACTGAGTTCCTGGCACCAGGTCAATACCAAAGTCTATATACCTGTCAGGTGGCATGCCTGGCAGGTCTGCAGGAAATATGTCCGAAAAATCATGGACCACAGGAACAGAATCAACATCAAGAGCCTCACCACTAACATCCCTCACAAAAGCCAAATACGATAAACATCCCTTCTCAACCATATGCTCAGCCTTCAGGTAAGAAATCACCATACTAGGGACATACTCAGTAGAACCTCTCCCCTCAACCCTCGGAACTCTAGGCACAGCCAAGGTCACGGTCTTAGCGTGACAATCAAGAATATCATGACATGGAGATAGCCAATCCATGCCTAATATCACATCAAACTCAACCATGCTGAGTAGCAATAGGTCCACACGGGTCTCTAGACCCCCATTAGATATCACACATGACCGCACGGTCTACAACAATAGTATCACCCACCGGAGTCGACACATGAACAGACGTAACTAAAGAATCACGGGGCATATACAGAAAGTGAGTAAAATATGACGAAACATAAGAGTATGTGGAACTAGGGTCAAATGAAGCTAAAGCATCTCGGTGACAGACTGAGATAGTACCTGTGATCACGTCATCGGAGGCCATAGCATCTGGCCTGGCTGGAAGTGCATAGATACAGGACTGACCTCCACTTGCTCGACCTCCCCCTCTAGGGCGGCCCCTAGCTGCCTGACCTCTACCCTAGCTGCCTGGGCGGGTGGTGAAGTGACTGGAGCTGAAGTCGAGGGATGAACCCTCTGTTGAGAAGAACTACCAGGACGACGAGGACCTCCATACATGTCGAAACTCTCCACACTCAAAGCAACTCCCTGGAGCTGGAGATGGGGACTTAAGGGAACCCTTGGAACCAGCATAACCAATCGAAGAACCATTCATGGAGGAACCCTGAATAGATGGTGCCCGAGATGAACTGTGAGCTGGGAGAGCGCTGAATGATGAGCGGCCTGGATGAGAACCGCGGGGACCCTGCCCCGATGATGCACCGCTGTAAGCTGGGCGAACTGGCTGAGGAGGCCTAAATGGGCGGCCTCTACTGTGCTGAAACTGCACCCTGGAAGGAGTACCACTGGAACTGCCAGATCCACGAGGTATCTTAGCCTCCCTATCCTCTCGCTCTTGAGGACGAACAAACTCAATATCTCGAGCAATATCAACAACCTACTCGATGGTAGCACCTGATACTCTCCCTAGTCATCAGAATACGAAGATGATAAGTGAGGCCATCCACGAACCTTCAGATCCTCTCCCTATCAGTAGGGACTAACTCAGTTCATGACGAGACAACTCTAAAAAACGCATCTCATACTACGTCACCGATAACTTTCCCTGACGCAGCTGCTCAAACTGCCTGCATTTCTCCTTCCTATGGAACTGAGGGACATATTTCTCCAAAAAGATAGTGGAGAACTGCTGCCAGGTGAGGGGTGCTGAACCGACAGGCCTACGCCTCTCAAAGGACTCCCACCAAGTGAAAGCAGCACCAGAAAACTGAAATGTAGCAAATGAGACCCCACTAGTCTCCAGAATCCCAGCAGTACGAAGCATCCTCGCAGGTCTAGCTGGTGTTTGGTCACCCTGATTAGTAGCGCCTGTTTTCACCATCTGTGAGATAATGAAACCACAGAAGTTTAGATTTCCAGAATCAACAGAATGGCACGACAGAATTCAAGAAAATGAGATTTTCCTAAGGGTTCTGTAGCCTCTCGAAGATAAGTACAAACGTCTCCGTACCTAGTGCTCTGATACTAACTTGTCACAACCTCAAATCCTAAGCTAGCCGTGATGACGCCTATCGTGGAACTAGGCTAGCCAAAAATTATGTTTACATTTTCCTTTCAAAAAAATTTCCCAAAATCATTACCAACATTTCATAAACGCATATATAAAACTCTAAGTTTTTAAGCAAAAAAAAAAAAAACAAGTTAACAGTCTACAACCATCTCAAGATCCGGAGCCAACATGTCATGGGCAATACCAAAAATTCTACTGTCATAATACAATATCTCGGAACGAAGAACTAAGTACAAAATAAGAAAGGGAAGCAGAGATGCTGGGGACGCTGAACAACTACCTCTATGTCCCGAATCCGGCTCCGCACGGAAATGGATGACTAACGCTCGGTACCAGCACCTGAATCTGCACATAGAGGTGCAGGGAGTAATGGTAAGTACGCCAACTAAGTAGTAATAAAAATAAATCAGGTCTGAATAGTAAGAAACACATAGGAGAAAATCATCAAATCATAATAAGTAAAATATGGATTTCCAACAGTGTATACATTTAGTCAATATGCTTTAAAAGCCAATTTCAGTAAAAATCATTTGAACATGTGTGATTTCCAATGATTCCGGTAAAATACCCAAGAAGTATTAGTTTAAAGAAGAAATGAATCATAAATATTTACTCCGACAAAACAAGTATCATAAACCGCCCCTCGGGCAAATCATCACTCAGAATCATTCACTCAGCATACCTCACAATCACTCAGTATCAGCGCCTCGGGAAACCTCACAGTCACTCATGCCTCCCAATCACTCATCACTCGGCACTCGACACTCGCACTCAGTAGGTACCTGCGCTCACTAGGGGTGTACAGACTCCGGAGGGGCTCCTACAGCCCAAGCGCTATAACAAGCCAAATCAATGCATCAATCACTCTGGCACTCAGCCTCTCACTTGTCAAAACAGTGTAACATGTTGTCGCGTGCAGGCTGATCCATCATATCCTCACAATATTGGCTCTCGGCCTCACTCAGTCAGAAACTCTCAACATGCCACTCAGTCTATAAATAAACGGGGTTATCGACCCAAAATAGCATTTTATATAATGAAATAATATAAATAAGTCTGAGTATCAAAAACAGTTTAACATGAATGAATGAGTGTAAATCATAATCACCACGGTGAGGAATATCAGAAAACAGCCCCCAAGGGATTTAAACAGGTCAGCACAAGGCCCCAAACATGGCTTACAGCCCAAATAAATCAAAAGCATAAAAATATGATTTATCATGTGGTTTAAAAGCAGTTAAGAACCTCAATAGTTGCCTTAGGAAGAAACCATTTCAAATTCCCATTAGTGCACACCACACACTCGTCGTCCAGCGTGTGCGTCACTCCAAAACAGTGAGAAAATGCTAAGTCCGGGTTTTCATATCCTCAGGACAAGATTTATAGTCATTACTTACCTCAAACCAGCCCGTAAAGCTATTCCGCAATATTCTTTCCCCTCAAATAGGCTCCCAAATGCTCCGAATCTATCAAAATCAGATTAATAACATCAAAATATGATAGGGAGACCCCAATCGAAAACTATCAAAATTAGGCACAAATTCCCGAAATTGGCCAAACCCGACCCCCGTGTTCATGTCTTGGAATTAGTTAAATTTACACCACAAGAATCCTCAACCTCCCACGAGTCTATACATACCAAGACCACCAAAATCAGACTCCAAATGACCCCTCAAATTCCCATTTAAAGTCTCCAAATTCACATGCCCTAACTCCCTCAATTTGGGTTTATTTCAGGTGAAATTGCTTATAAATCAATATAATAACGAGTAATGAAGTCAAGATTATTACCTTCAAGTGATTCCCCTTTGGTTTCCTCTAAAATATCACTCAAAAGCTTCAATCCCGTTCAAAAATGGCGGAAAAGTTGTGAAGGGTCGCGGATGGGCTATTTAAATACACTGCCCAGATTTTTGGGACTTACTCAGTGCGTTCGTGTGAGGAGCAACACGATTGCATAGCACTGACCATGCTCCCCCATGCGATCGCAACCCAGACCCTGTGTTCTCACAACCTTAGCCACTGATGCAAGGCTAGAATGCATAGTTTAATATGTAATATACCGTACATTTGAGGTGCATTAATGATAAAAATACACTTGTTATGTGCTTAATAGAGTTTATTTCATGTGTAGGTGAATTGAAGATGGAACGGAGCTAAAGGGATGCAAATATGTCAAAAATACGCAAAAGGAGACACCCGGGCGATAGTCAGGCGTTTGCGCCCTAAAGCCTGACCCTACCTGGCATTAGGGGGGGCGTTTACCCCATAAGGCCAGGAAGCCCCTGGCGTTAGGGGGGCGTTAGGGCCCAAACGCCAGGCCTGCCCTGGCCTTAGGGGTGCATTAGAGCCCAAATGCCCGGGGTCCCCAAGTTCGGCCAAATCCGAGTTTTGACGAGTTTAAGTGTTTCCCGGTTGAAATAGAAGTCTCCTACATGGTTAGGGTTCGCCCTAAACATATAAATAGACACCAAACAACACAAATTAAGGGGATTAGAAGACGACGGAGAAGATTCGGAAGGATTTCGAAGGATTCAACAAGAAAACACCATAGAAGTGACAAACATTGATTTCTACATCTAGTATTCATTACTTTGTATTTCAATTATGCAATTTATTTTAATTTTGATTTTCAATAACATGAGTAGCTAAATTCTTTAGTCGATTGCTATTTTTCAATAATTTGTATACCTAAATCCTCTTAACCCTAACCCTAACCAGCAAAAAACGCTCGAAGCTTTTTTGATCACTGCCATGGCGTCGCCGACAGGCGACCAGCCACCTCCAACGGCTGGTCAGCCCTCCCAAGAACCTCCCATCATCCATAACAACACTACATCAAAACTCAAGCCACTAGATTACTCGAAAATTCTGAAACCAAACACGATCAATGCAACAGTTCAAGCGAAACAGTGCACTGTCGAGCCAATTCCCTTACGTCGAGCAGTGTTGTTACAATGACAGCCTATGGTGAAGTTTACAGAATCAGAAGTTGACAGAATGAACGTGATCGAAGGTTTACAATATGCCGTAGTTTGCAAATTCTCATATGGATGGCCTGAGCTTAAGGAATTACGTCGAATCATCCCTATAGAATGTGGAATTAAAGGTGAATGTTCGATTGGATATTTAAGGGATAGACATGTATTGATACGCTTAATATTATGGCAAGATTATATAGATTTTACTTTGAAAAGCGTTTATTACGTAAAATATAAGCATGGGCATGAATTCCAGTTGAGAACCCTTCTGTACGATTCGAAATTTAAGGTGGCTGAGGAAACACCAAAGGTTATGGCCTGGATTTCTTTCCCTAATCTGTTGCCGACCTTTTTTGTCAAGGAATGTTTGTTTTCATTAGCTTCAGCAGTGGTTAAACCACTCCACCTTGATATGGCTACTGTGAACAAGACAAGACCTAGTTGTGCGCGTGTGAAGGTGTTAGTCGACCTCCTAGAAGATCTTCCTAAGAAGGTTCGTATGGACATCGAGAATGAACTTACATGTGAGGTTAGAACAGAATGGGTAATTATAAAATATGATTATCTACCTAAGTATTGTAGAGAATGCAAATTACAAGGGCATGATATGCTGGAATGTTAGAGGATTCATCCTGAACTTTTGGCAACAAAGACAGTTGAGCAAGAGGTCTCAAGTGAAGCAGTGGGTAAACTTAACGCAGAAAAGCAAAAGGACACAGGTCCTTTGATGATCCTATCGAGTGGTAAGGTGGTTGGAAATGCAGGTCATGTGATTGGTAATAAAGAACAGTGGAAAGAGGTGAGAGATCATAGAAACAAGGATAAAGGAAAACAAGTTAATGGTGGTGAAAGAACTGGTCAGGAAATTATTCTAATTGACAAACAGACCTTGGTTCAACAACATTATCAAATTAACAATCAATTTGCAATACTGGAGGTGGAAAACAATGTGGATAATGAGAACAATAAACTTGCACTAGTTGAAGATAGTAGTGTACAAAGCCAAATGCAGAAGGAAACAACTTTGAATGCATCAGCACCATCATTCAAACCTAGATCCCCAAGAACAGATAAAAGGAATAAAGATCAGGGTGGAAATCAGGTCACAGCTGGTAAGAGTCTCAACTCAGCAACCCCTAATGCTAAACAAGGAGTAATTGGAAATGGAGACCAACAAGGAGGTACAGACATGAGAAATAGAGAAACTGAACAGCATCCAAGAGAATCAACTCAACAGTGGGTGCAAAGGACCTTTCAAGGTAATTTGGTAGCAACAAAT
>ML335848.1:0-17594 GCA_005239505.1 Nicotiana paniculata
AATAATCAATTAACTTACCTCTTTGAGCGGGGCCTAGCCTCGTGCCTATATACACTTTCTGCTTAGGATTTTGTTCAGATAACGGAACAGCTTCAAGCTCCTCCGTAGTTGTTTTGATGTGCTCATCTTCCTCCGGTTCACGAATGACGTCTGGTCTGGAATCTGCATCTGTGTGGTATAGTACATCTTCTGTGGTAACTTGACTCTTCTTCTCGTAAGTATTTTCTTGCGTTCCTGTTTCAGAAATAATACCTTCCGTACCTATTTCGGTAGTAATTTCTTCCATGCTTGTTTGGGCTGTGTTACCTGCTTGGGAGATTCCCTTATCTCGTAATTCTTCTACCTATATTTTCTTGTTGTAGTGTACCACAGAGTTTATACTTCTTGCGGTCTACTGATCTCCTTTGGTTTGTTGAATCCCCCATTCAGAGGGAAATTTAATTACCTGATGCAACGTGGAGGGTATCGCTTTCTTGTCGTGGATCCATGGCTTTCCAATGATCACGTTATAAGCCATGTCAGTATCGATGACTTGGAACCTGGCACTTTTGATCACCCCCTCAGCATAAGTGCTAAGCTTAATTTCTCTTTTTCTTATAACTGTAGAGTTATCAAACCCTGATATGGCTCGTGCTTTTGGGATTACTTGATTCCCCAGTAGCATTTCTTCCACGACTCTTAGCAAATGATATTGACTGAACTGACTGGATCAATCAACACTCTTTTTACGATAGTGTCATGAATAAGTAAAGATATTACCAGAGCATCGTTGTGCGGAAGCATTAATCCGCTGATATCTGCATCATCGAAGGTTATATCGTCTTCTCCACGAGCTCGTTTCCCATGTGTAATTGTGAACTTTGTGGTTGTTTTGAAAATCACTCTGTTTACTTCTTCACCCCCATGTATTACGTTAACGGTTCATTTTAAAGAAGGAGGCTTTGGGGGCTCCTGCGTGTTCCTCATATATGCATGTTTACCTTTATCACTACACAATTATGTTAAATAGCCCTGTTTTAACAAATTTTCTACTTCACCTTGTAAAAATCTGCAATCCGCAATTTTGTGCCCATGATCATTGTGAAATTCACACCAGTGATCTGGGTTTCTTATCCTTGGATTTGACCACATATCTTTGGGCCACTTAACCTTGTCTCCCATGTTCCTCAATATTGATACAAGTTCAGTCCTACTTACATTAAAGGTATGATCCCCAATTTGAGTGCTACCTCTAGGTCGTTCATCTCGATCTTTTCTGGATCTAGACGAGGATCTCTTCCTTGTGGTCTATAGTCCGACCTAGTGTTTTCGAACCTGGGGCGGATATCGCGTCCCGAGGGTCCTAAGAAAGGATCGTACCTGTTTTTACCTGATCTTCTATCTGATTCAGGATGTTTGGATCTGGAATGATCTTCATCTCTCGAACGAGCAATGATATCTTCTTCTATTCTGAGTTTAGTATTGTACCTGTTATATACATCGTTCCATGTTGTAGCAGGGAATTCTCTTAGACTCTCCTTAAGTCGTCTCGTGGCTTCTGAGCTTTTTATCATTCAGATTGCTTGCAAATACCATGGCTTCCCAATTATCAGGCACCCTAGGTAACTTCATTCTTTCTCGTTGAAACCTGTCTACAAACTCACGGAGTAGTTCCGTGTCTCCTTGTTTTATTTTGAATATGTCTTTCATTCTCTTCTCAACTTTTTGTGCACCAGAGTGTGCTTTTATAAACGAATTTGCAAGCTCAGNCAAAATTTTTTGACAAGGACTGATTCAATCTCTTGTTTCGTCAAGTCGTTGCCTTTTACCCCAGTAGTGAAAGTACTCACATGGTCGCATGGGTCAGTTGTTCCATCATATTTGGGAACGCCGGCATTTTAAACTTCTTAGGTATAGCCAAGGGTGCCGCACTTGGCTTCCAAGGTTGTTGAGAATATCTATCAACATCGATGCCTTTGATGATAGGTGGTACTCCAGGAATTTGTTCGATGCGATCGTTCTGCTCCTTCATCTGTTTCTGCATGGTTAGCAGTAAATTTTGTAATTCTGAGTTATTAGATATACCTGGTCTCGTTTCGAGAGATTCATTAGGAGTATCTCCTCTTTCTGAGTTTGCCAACCCAGATTGAGGATTTTCCATGGTGATGGTGTTATTGGGGGGTGGCGCCGGCAGTGTAGGTAACGCTGCCGGTAATCCTCTAGCAAATTCTTGCAAAGCTTGGCTCACATACTTTGCAATTATTTGCTTTACACGATCTTGTTTCACAGTTTGATCATTATCACATTGTTGTTATTGGATCTTTCTGGGGATTGTTCCCTCGAACCACGTGGGGTTCCTGAAGGCGATGGAATTGGTGTTCCACTCCTTTGCTGGTTGTTGTCGTTGGGGTTTGACATAATTCAGAGGATATCACTTGAAAAGTAAACAAAGATTATCAGATTTCCGGTAACGAAACCAATTTGTTTAACCAAAGAATTAGATAAATTTGACTAAAGATTATTTTTTAAGATGAATACGGGTTACTGATAATCAAGGTAATGAAGAAAAATGAATAATAGACAGTATTGCAGAAATAAAAAATCGAAGTTAATTGTATTCGAGAATCAGATGGCTTTATAAGCTGTATTCCCATCCCTTATATATGAGATTCTTATAATGTACGACTCTTGCTATGGTTACTCATTAATGACTAATTATGACATTAATGAGGCATTACAAAGGATAACGGTAATTGGGGTTCGGTTACATAACGTTCGAGTAATCAATTGTGGGTCCTTGAATCTGCCCGTAGCTTTGTCTAGATTCATTCTGACCGTGCCTCTCTCCCGTTTTGATCAAGTTGAGTTTCCCATGGCTGATAAGTTCGTGGGTTTACTGAACTGTGCCTCTTTGTACCGTACCTCTTCAAAGAACCACGTCCAGCTGTCGTTTTTCCTGTGTCCACGTGACTGGCTGAGTTGTCAAAAGCTGGCTTACGTGTGAAACTCTTTTTACCAATACCCACACGGCCTGATTCCTGTAAAACCAGGGATATGTAGGAAGCTTGGAGCCAGAGTGCGGCCTAAATCTCTCAAACCGTTTCGCTCGGTCAAAATTGGCCATCATATCTTTACCCGACAACTCTTTCATCCTTTCAGGGTAAAGAGGGGCAGTTGTTGATACCCAATTTTTATCAAAATAAATTTTTGACTGCATATATGTCTTCAAAATCATGCATTATCATCAATTGGTATTTTCCCATAATTTTTGATATTTTTATTAATTTGCCCAGTATTTTATTTCTAATAAATAATCATAAAATTGCAACACAAATGATTTCAAAAATATTTTTTGGTTTAATTTACTATTTATGGTCTTATTAAGTCCAATTATTCTATAAATAGCCGAATTGGCACCTTTTGGCTACAATTGCAATAAATTTGCAATTATAGCTCATGCATACATTTTTGTATTATTTTTACCAGAAATTAGGCTTTTGTATTTTTAAATTCTAAATAAAAATTTTATAAAAAAATATTTCCAAAGTATTTTTTTAATTAATTCATTTGGGGTATTTAACAAATAGCCATTTTTCATTTCAAGTCCAGCCTAAATTAGTCAGCCCAAATACCAACCCAGGCCCAAACCCCTACCTAACCCGACCCAGGTCCTCTTGAATCCTGTCCGTTGATCATTTTGATCAACGACCCAGATTATCCCATTCCTTAATTAACCTAAACCATCCCCTCACAAACCCCTCATTTTTCTCTCATCACTCCGCCGTAACCCCTTTCCCTTCTCTCCAAATGCTCTCAAAACCTAACCCTAACTCTCCCTCGCCATCACTCATCTGTCGTCGACCATGGTGGTCTCTCATCACCCTCATACCTCCAAGGGTTTCTCTTACACCAGGTTTTGCTGTCTCTAAGGTTCTCAAGGGACCAGGACCAGGGCCAGTCCACTTACGACTTTAGTTCTTTCTCGCCGATTTCAGGCCGTTATGGTTTGATTTTGAGTAAGATCTTTCTATTTCGCTTTAAACCTATGAATTTCTAAGCCTATATCTTCATATCTATGTTATTTTTCAAAACCCTAATTTCATCTCTTGAACAGATCTGAGATGGTTCGAACTTATTTTTTACTTGTTTTGTGAAGATTTTTCTGACTTTTCGAAGTAGCTTTTCATTTTACTAAACTGGGGTTTCTTAAAAGTCTTTATTCATAATCGCTTTATGTTTTTAAGTGTTTAATCTCCTGTTCTTATGTGTTTTCGACTGATTTATTTAAGTTTTTCCTTAACCCTAACTAGTTTATGCTAAAACCCCAATTTTTGACATTTTTGTTTGGATTCTGAGTTTGTCCGTGTTACTTGCTTCATGATTTTGTTCTATGATTTGATTCGCATGATTTCTCCTTCGTTTAATTTGAATGTCTTGTGATTTTACCCTAGTATGCCTGTATTAGGATTTCGGATTCGACTCTTGACTGACTCTGTGTGTTTATACTTGGCTTTCTGTTTATTCATGGAAATCTATTTATTTTCCTTAAATCAGTATTATCTTTTTAAGTCTTTGATTCACTAATTTGCTATATTGAAACCTATGTGCTGTTTTCTCGATTATTTCCCTATTTTTACACCTTTTAATTATTTCTTGCCTTATTTTGATTAACCGTGATATTTCCTGATTCTTCACTAGTTGTTTCCTTAATTAAACTCCTGTTCGTTTACCCCTAATTTCCTACTCCGTACCTAAGTATTACTTGATTTCTTTCCTTAAATATTGTCCTGCTCTTTACCGTTGATTGATTAACCCTTGATTATGGGAGACTATGCTAATTTTATGTATGACTGATTCTGTAAGTTTCCCTAATTGCTGCATAATTGATTTTTTACCTTATTTTGTCTAGCTCTCAGCTGCTATATATACTCTCCTGTATTCTCACTATACACACGAACACTAGTTCAGAAACTCTCTCTTACACTCAAAACTCTCTACTCTTCTTTGTTACTTGTAACTATCACTGAACTAGCCAGGTGTAAGCCAAGTTTAGTTATTGCACCACATCTGCTTGTATCATGTGTTTTTCTCTCCTTAACTGATATGCCCTAATTCAATTTCAAGTCCAAATTTCAATGTGCTCTGTTACTGCTTTAGTTCATTGATTTCCAGTCTTATTTCTGCTTAACATCCTATTGTTCAATGTGTAACAAGTATGACTAAATCATAGCTCGCGGTACTCCATTCATCTGGTTGTCGCGAAGATATATCAGGAGTTGAGGCAGCATTACTGGTGGAGGAGGATGAAGAAGAACATAGTGGAGTATGTGGCTCGGTGCCTAAATTTCCAGCAGATGAAGTATGAGCATCAGCGGTCGGGTGGGTTGCATCAAAAGTTAGGGATTCCAGAGTGGAAATGGGATAGAATCATTATGGATTTCACTTTTGGACTCCCACGGACTCAGCGGAGGTTTGATGCAGTTTGGGTGATTGTGGATAGGCTGACCAAGTCATCTCATTTCATTCCTGTGATGACTATATAATCTCCCGAGCAACTGGCTCGAACCTACATCCATGAGATCATCAAGCTTCATGGCGTACCAGTATCTATTATCTCTGTCTGAGGTACATAGTTTACATAAAAATTCTGGAGGGTCGTACAACATGAGTTGGTTACTCGAGTGGATCTGAGCACAACATTTCACCCTCAGATGGACGGACAGTCCGACCGCACTATTTAGATATTAGAGGATATGCTCCATGCATGTGTGATGGAGTTTTGAGGGTTGTGGGATCAGTTCTTGCCACTTGCGAAGTTTGCCTACAACAACAGTTATCAGTCGAGCATCCAAATGGCACCGTATGAGCTTTGTATGGTAGGCGGTGTCGGTCCCCAGTGGGTTGGTTCGAGCCGGCCGACGCAAGATTATTGGGTACAGACTTGGTCCAGGATGCCCTGGATAATGTGAAGGTAATTCGGGATCAACTTCGCACAGCCCAGTCTAGACAGAAGAGTTATGTGGAACGGAAGGTTTGCGACGTAGCATTCATGGTTCGAGAGCGGGTCTTGCTCCAGTATCGCCTGTGAAGGGCATTATTAGGTTCTGGAAGAAGGCCAAGCTAAGCCCAAGGTAAATTGGTCCTTTTGAGTTGTTGCGGCGGGTTGGGGAGGTTGCTTATGAGATTTCCTTACCTCCCAACCTAGCAGGGGTTCATCTGGTATTCCATGTTTCTATGCTCCGGAAGTATCATGGTGATCCGACTCATGTGTTGGATTTCAGCTCAGTCTAGTTGGACAAGGATCTATCTTATGTTGAAGAGCCAATGGATATTATGGACAAGCAGGTCAAAAAGCTAAGGTCAAAGAACATTGCTTTCGTGAAGGTTCAATTGAGGGGTTAGCCGGTCGAGGAGTTGACTTGGGAGACCGAACATGATATGTGCAGTCGATATCCTCATCTTTTCACAGCTTCAGGTATGTCTCTATACTCGTTCAAGGACGAACGATTATTTTAAGAGGGGGAGGATGTAACGACCCGGCCGATCAATTTGAGAGTTATAGCCCCGATCCTTTGTCTACTGCTTTCCCTATGTCTTTTTCTGCTTATGTGTCTTGTCGGGAGGTGTTGGTTCTGGTTTCAGATTGTTTTGGGACACTTAGTCCCTAAATGGAAACTTAAGTCTTAGGATTTTTTACTGTAGTTGGAACTATGTGAAGACGACTCCGAAATGGAGTTCCGTCGGTGTTGGGTGATTTTGGACTTAGGGGCATGTCCGGATTGTGTTTTGGAGGTCTGTAGCTCACTTAGGCTTGAAATGACAAAATTCGAAGTTTTGGAGATTTTGACCGTTAGTGGACTTTTTGCTATCGAGGTCGGATTCTGATTCTAGAAGTTGGAGTAGGTCCGTATGGTTGAATATGACCTGTGTGCAAAATTTGGGGTTAATAGGACGTGGTTTGATAGGTTTCGACATCGGTTGCCGAATTTGGAAGTTTCAAGTTCTTTAAGTTTGAAGCGGAGGGTGATTTGTATTTTTAACATTGTTTGATTTTATTCGATGGATCCACTAAGTTCGTATGGTGATTTAGGACTTGTTGGTATGTTTGGTTGAGGTCCCGGGGTCCTCGGGTGTGTTTCGGATGCTTAACGGATTGAGTTTTGGACTTATGCAATTTCTTAAGCCACCTGAGTTCTGGGGTTTTCGCACCTGCGTTAGGGAGACCGCAGGTGCAAAGTGGAAAGTGCAAAAGCGGAAAGAAGAGGAGCTTCCTGGGATCGCAGGTGTGAAGAAGGTACCGCATCTGCGATGCCCACAGAAGCGCTCAATGGCCCGCAGAAGCGGAAGAAGACCGCAGAAGCCGTCAATGTTCCGCAGGTGCAGCCCCCTTGCCGCAGATGCGGACCCAGTCCTCTTAAGTGATTTTCGCACCTGCAATGGAATTCCCTCAGGTGTGATACCGCGGGTCCGGTTGGAGGCTCACAGAAGCGAGTTTACTGGGCAGAAAAGAAGACTTCGAGGGTTGATTTCCCATTTCGATTTTGGGAGTTTGATAGCTCGGTAGGAGACAATTTTTCGAGGCCTCTTTAAGGAGATTTTTGGGGTTAGTGTTTCTAAATTGGATTGGGCTATATTTCATGAATCTATCATTAATTTTGTCTTCTAATTAGGATTTGAGTTGGAAATTGGGGGAAAATTGTAGGAACTTCATAAGCTATGATTTTGAGTTTTGGAAGGCGATTTGAGGTTGGATTCGAGTGATTCTTGTATGGTTATACTTTAGTATTTTTTGACTTTTACTCGATTCCGAGATGTGGGCCCGGGAGGCTTTTTGGGACGATTTCCTAATTTCTTGCTTTAGCTTAGATTTCATTGACTAGATTAGTTTCTTATAGCTATATTTATGGTATGTAATTGGTTTTGGGTAGATTCGGAGCCGGATAATCGTGGTAAGAGCATTGCTATCGATTGATTGAGTTTGATTCGAGGTAAGTGGCTTGCCTAACCTTGTGTGGGGAGGGGGGGTGGGGAATCTTCTTAGGATTTGGTACTTATGTGACTATGTGAGCGTCGTGTACGCGAGGTGACGAGTGCGTACACGGCTTATTTGTTGAAAAACCTAATTTTTACCGAGTAATTTCATGTTTTCATCTTAATTTAACTTTACTAGCATGCGTAGTTACCCTGTTAGCCTAAAATAACATGTTTACGTGTCTTAATTGCTTAATTGAACTCGTTACAGCATGTCTATTGAAAACCTGTTTCTTTTCCCGACTTGTACTTAGTCTAGACTGTAAATTCGCTTGTTGTACTTACCGCCTGCAATTGATTTCATTGTGTATTTACTTTGGGACTACGGGACAGTATCCCAGGAGATCCCCCCGGCACATTACTTTTGAGACTACGAGGCGGTACCTCGGGAGTTCTCGCTGCACATTTACTTTTGAGACTACGAGGCGGTATCTCGGGAGTTCTCCATGCATATTTACTTTTGGGACTATGAGACGGTATCTCGGGAGATCCCCTGTTGCTAAATTTCGTGTATTGTTACGTCATTTCATTGTGTTTTCCTTTGTTAAACTTTGGTCTCTTGTTATACTACTTTATTCTCCTATTTTTAATATTATACTCTAATGGGCCTGACCTGACCTCGTCATTACTCGACCGAGGTTAGGCTCGACACTTACTGGGTACCAATTGTAGTGTCCTCATGCTACTCTTCTGCACATATTTTGTGTGCAGATTCAGGTCCTCATTACCAGCAGCAGTATCCGTGAGTTCGAGGCAGCTGTTGGAGACTCAAGGTATATCTATCGCGCCCGCAGACCTCGAAGTCCCCTTCTATTCTTCCACGTGTCAAAACACTTTTCTGTATTTGTTTTTACTAGACTCCAGTGTATAGACATGTTATTTACTTTCTATATCTTGTGACTCATGACATTCCGGGTTTTGGGAAAGCTGTGTAAGTAGAGTTTGGTTATTGTACATGCCGAACGGCATCGTTTTGTTTATTCAGTATCTATCGCAGTTAGAAGTCAAACTTTGTTTTTCGATATCGGTATTTTCTATGAATTGTTAGGCTTACCTAGTCGTAGAGACTTGGTGTCGTCACGGCGTGGTTCAGAGGGATATTTGGGTCGTGACGAAATCGAAAAATATCGAACTGTACCGAATAAATTTAAAAGGAAAAAATATATTTATACATTAAGTTTAAAAAATAATTAAACATTAATTATTTTTGGGCCTTGAAGTTATGAAAACGGTTACAAGGCCAACAAGTAATTTAACTCAAAATCTTAATTCCTAAACTATTATACTACTATTGAAACTAAATTATTTTCAGCATATTCACTAGCAAGACACGAGGTATTCTAGTGATATGAGTAGCAAACTATAATGTATTGAATATTTTTTATTTCATATGATTTAAATTTATATTTTCGAATATTTAATCTTTATTCTTGAGTCCCAACTTACTTAATATCTTTCCACTAGTGTGATTTATATTTTCTTTATCTTTGCTTAGTTTCTTTTACGCTGCTGTAGAATAGTTGATGGGTCTATATTATGGCCATCTTTCATGTTTTGTTAATTCATCACCTTGTAAATAGTAAAAATATCTAGAAAGTTTTGCTAAGTCCTATAAAAGTACGTATGTTGTTGTATTATGATTCTACTAGTGACTTTTAAGTGACATTTTAAAAAATACCAAAAATTAACTGAATGGTATCGATACCGATGATAAACCGATATGATTGGTACGGTTTTTAAAAGTGTAACTTGGTTATGCATAATAGAATAACCCAAAAATTAGTATGGTACAAATTTTATAAAATAATCGGCCGAACTGAACCATTGACACCCCTACAAACGAGTACTAGTCATGGAGAAACAATGACTATTGTTCATTAGGTCATTTTTTATGTGCCAGGAAATTTTAAGAGATTCGGGGCTTGTCGCCTGGATACATGCAGATGGCGTAGACTATAGCACATGAAAATCTGGGAATCGTGATTTGCTGTTTTATGGCCATAAAACGTCAAAAAACGAGGAACGATCAAGGCGAAGCAATGACGATTGTTCATTAGGATATTTTTTATGGGCCCGTAAAATGTTTGGAGATTCGAAGTCGATCGCCCTAATTCATGTAGATGGCATAGCACACAAAAATCTGAGAATCATTCTGAATCCTATTTTATGGCCTTAAAATGCCATAAAATAAGGAGCGGTCATGGAGAGCGATGACTATCATTCATTAGGTCATTTTTACGGGCCTGTAAAATTTTAGGAGATATGAGGCCGGTCGCTCGAATTAATGCAGATGGCATGGACACACACGATAATCTGAGAATCATCCTAAATTCCTATTTTATGGCTCTAACACATTAAAAATGAGGAACGATCATGGCGAAACATTGCCTATTTTTCATTAGGTCATTTTTTGTAGGATCGCAAAATTTAGGAGATTCGGGGCCAGTCACCCGAATTCATGCATATGCATGGATTATAGCCTATGAAAATCTTGGATTCATCCTGATTTCCTATTTTATGGCCCTAAAATTCTAAAAGAGAAGCAATCATTGCAAAGTGATGACTATTCGTTTCTTATGGGTCCGTAAAATTTTAAGAGACTCAGGGTCGGTCGCTCGAATTCATGTAGACGGCAAGGACAATAGCTTACGAAAATATGGAAATCTTCCTGAATTCCTGTTTTAAATCTCTAAAACGCCAAAAAATAAGGAATGCTCATGGAGAAGGGATGTCGATCGTTTATTAGGAAGTTTTTATGGGACCACAAAATTCTAGGAGATTCTATGTTGTCGCCCGAATTCACACATATGGTGTGGACTATATCATACGAAAATATGAAATTATCCTGAATTCCTATTTTATGGCCCTACAATGTTGAAAAAATGAGGAACGGTCATGGCGAACTGATGACTATTGTATATTAATTCATTTTTACGGGCACGCAAAATTTTAGGAGATTCCGGGATGGTCTCCTAAAAGCAAGCACACAATGTGGACTATAGCACACGAAAATTTGGGAATCGTCCTGAATTCTTATTTTATGGCCCTAACGCCAAAAACGAGGAACGGTCATGGAGAATCAATACTATTATTCATTAGGTAGTTTTGATGGGTCCACAAACTTTATGGAGATTCGAGGTCGGTCTCCCCAATTCATGTAGATGACATGGATTATAGCATATAAAAATTTGACAATCATCTCGAATTCTTATTTTATGGCCTTGAAACGCCAAAAAATGAAGAATGGTCAGGGCAAAGCGATGACTATTATTCACTAGGTCATTTTTGATGGGCCATAAACTTTAGGAGATTCAGGGTCGATACCCTGAATTCATGCAGATGGCGTGGACAACACACGAAAATTTAAGAATCGTACTTGATTTGTGCTTTATAGCCCTAAAACACCAAAATAATAAGGAATGGTTATAGTGAAATGATTACTATTTTTCATTAAGTCATTTTTATGGGCTCGCAAAATTTCAGGAGATTCTGGGTTGTTCGCTCGAATTCATGCAGATGGCATGGACTATAGCACATGAAAATTTGAGAATCGTCTTGAATTCTTGTTTTATGGCCCTAAAATACCAAAAAATGAGGAAAGGTCAAGGCGAAGCAATGACTATTTTTTATTAGGTCATTTTTTATGGGCGTGCAAAATTTTAGGAGATTCGGGGCCGGTCGCTCGAATTCATGCATATGGTGTGAACTATAACACACGAAAATCTAGGAATCGCCTTAAATTCCTGTTTTATGGCCCTAAATTGCAAAAAATGAGAAATGTTCATGGCGAAGCGATGACTATTGCTCACTAGGTTATTTTTCGACGGGCCCAAAAAATTTTAGAAGATTGGGGGCCGGTCGCCCGAATTCATGAAGATGACGTGGACTATAACACATGAAAATCTGGAAATTGTCTCGATTTCCTATTTTATGGCCCTAAAACGTTAAAAAATGAGGAACGGCCATGACAAAGCAATGACCATTGTTAATTTGGATATTTTTTATTAGCCCAAAATTTTTAGGAGATTCGGGATCGGTCACCCGAATTCAAGCGGATGGCGTGGACTTTAGGAGACGAAAATCTGAAAATCATCCTGAATTCCTATTTTATATACCTAAAATGCCAAAAAATGATGGCGAAGCGATGACTATTGTTCATTAGGTTGTGTTTGATGGTCCACAAAATTTTAGGAAATTCGGTGACAGCCGCTTGAATGCATGCAGATGACATTGAATATAGCTTACGAAAATCTGGGAATCATCTTGAATGTTCATGGCGAAGCAATGATTATTATTCATTAGGTCATTTTATGGGCCCACAAAATTTTAGGAGATCTGGGGTCGGTCATCCGAAATCATGTAGATGGCTTGCACTATAACACACGAAAATCTGGGAATCGTCCTAATTTCCTGCTTTATGGCCCTAAAAAGCCATAAAACGAGGAACGATCATGGCGAAGAAAAGACGATTGTTCATTACGTTATTTTGATGGGCCTGAAAACTTTTAGGAGAATCAGGGCCTGGGCAGACCACTTTCTGTTGAAATTTCGGGACTTTGACCCACTTCATCATACTTTGAGCCCTCGACTTCGAGAGTGGGAGATTTTGAAGAGCTATTTCTCTATATCATTGGAGGTAAGCAATTTACACTTAGATTTGACTTTATATCATGTTTTTTAATGAATTTCTACACCTAAACACTTGAATTTTAAAGTGATATTTGAGGGGGGAGGGGGGGTGGGGTTGACAAAACTTTTGAAAAGTGAATAATTAAGATTTAATTTGAGGTGTTCGGGATTTATGGGTTTTCCCGGGTTTCGGGAGGTGGGCCCGGACTTACTTTTTGGTTGACTTTGAGTATTTCATTAAACATCTAATCTTTATTGTTTAGGTTCGATTTCTAAGCCTTTTTTTGACGTTATTGGGCTGTATTTGACTAGACTCGAGCTGTTTGGATTTGACTTGTTTGTTATGTGTTTAAGGTATTGGGGATGGTGTATATACGTGGTGGCGAGTGATATGTTTTTACCGAGTTTATATCATGGACGGTGTAGAATTAAAATATTTTATTCCTTATTTTGACTATGTGCTCATTTGCTTGGGGATTTCTTTAACTATATGAATATGTTGCTCTCTTTACGCTTGAATTTGGATCCATCCATCCATAGTTAGGTGATAACGTTAATTTGGTCCATGTGAGAGTGGTCGGTGATGTCTCCCAAATTCACACCACTGATTGGGATTGTGAAGCGGTCGATTTCAATTATAACTACCCAACTAGGAGTTGGATAAATTCCTCAGAGAGCGGAAATGAGATTAGGTATATACTCATACTTAGCATATAACGTGTCTAAGATGCACTTCCACATACTTTTTTGTTTTAATCTACTTATAATTTATGCTAGTGTTTGCAAATGTAAAGCTAGAGAATGATATTTTTGGTGTTGTTTTTCAAGTTTGTAAAAGATATAGGGTTGTGACTTCAACCTAGGTGTTTTCCTAATGAGTTGTGGGCTTTAGAGCAGGTTTCGTTGGTCGGGGTATAATATAGCAATCAACACGTAATTACCCACTCAATACCTCTCGGTAATAGAGTGATTTTTCTCAAGTCTAAATGGATAATACATAGAACAATTGATAAATTCTCAAGTCGGGTTTTACTATCTCTAGATTCAACCCTTTAATTGGGACTATCAATTTCTTGAGTCCATCCCAATTTCTTGTTAGCCAAGCTTTCATAGACTCAGTTTCTCTTTCTTAAGTAGAGACTAAGTCAAATAGGCTTGAATCAGTGTTTGCAACCATTAGATATACAACTAGAGCAAGAACTAGGCTAATTAATACACACCCAACCATAAACTAGTCCTAAATCAAGCTTCCATTATGTACCCACACTAGGGTTGGATCACAACCCTAATTAGAAATTTAGCTACTCATATATGGAAATGAAGAAATTAAAGAAGAACAAATGATTAAACTCATATTAAATGATAAAGAGATAAAAATCCAAAGTAAACTAGACAAGCTATCATAAAATTTCCTAAAACGGTAAAGAAAAACGGCTCCCAAATTTCAGACGTTCAAACTTGACATAATTTTGTCAAAAAAGACTATTTATACACAGCTGAAATTTTCGGAAAAAAATGCCCTTTCAGAGGTTCTGCGGCCGCACAATTCTGTGTGCGGTCCACACTTTGATGCAGGTCTTGACATAAAGTACTTCTACGTCCGCAAAATTCTGAATTGCGGCCGCACTTCTTAAGTTCTACGGACCGCACGTTTTTGAGTGCGCCCACACTTTTGAGTTCCACGGTTGCACAATTATGGTGCGGTCCGCACTTTTTGATGGACTCAAACTTGGAACTCTCTGATCTTCACCTTCTGCGGCCGCAGAACTAATTTGCGGTCTGCACTTTTCAAATCTGCTCTAACAGAAATCCTTCATGATCTGCGGCCGCAGACAAAATTCTGCGGTCCGCACTTTGGCCTTTTTGCTTGACTTTTATCCTTGTCCAAAAATACTTCTTCTTGAGTTGAATTTTATTATTTTGGCTCATTTTTCAATATTCCTGCAAGAAAGCATATTTTATCAGTTTCGAGAATACCTTTAAATATTTTTGAGCTAAAACGGAAGTAAAAAGGGCGCAAATAAGCAGTCGAAGTCCTCATTTATCAGGCGGTGCATAGATTTTATACCGGGTTGATACATGAAAATTATATCGAGTTACGCTGATACATGGATTGTGTATCGGGGTACATGAACCTTGTATGAGTTTGAGCATGCATTCATATTATTGACTCATTTAGCAGTACTCATTTAACTATTAATTATTGTTATTTGACATCCTTATATACTAGTAGGAGTCCCGACTTCGTTATTTGAGCATGTTATCGTTTATTACTATATCCGAGCAGCTTTATGCTTATTTCTATACTGGAAAACGATGCTTAATACTCTTCAGATGTTGACATGTGTGATTCTTATTATTCATGATATTATCTATTATTTCGGTTCTTAATTCTATTATTATACTAGTGGTAAGTACTCAAAAGCATCTAGCCTCTCTACTATTTTTTCGAGGTTAGACTTGATATTTATTGGGCACCGATAATAAGTTACTTATACTACTCTTTTGTACATCTTTTGTGCAGATCCTTGAGTGATTCCTAGCAGAGCTTCTTGATTGAGCTAGGAGATTATACGGATACATTGGATGGGCTGCACTTCATGGTTCTACTTTGCAGTTCTGGAATCCATGTTCCTTTATTATTCCTATCTATATATATTTCAGAAAGCTTGACATGTATGCAGACTTGATCTCATTTTCTCAGTTTACTCGTGTACTTAAGCCACCTAATCTTAGGGGTTGTACGGTATTGACCGTGTTTAGGCCGTTTTATGACTATCATATCTTTTTTATTTTATTATTATTTGGATTATTATTGTCTTTACTAATGCTATCTCATTGTTAATAAAGGAAATGAATTTTATTTTGTGGATTGTGAGTTGGTTTGCTTAACAAGTTCGACTAGGCACCATCACGATCTTGAGATAGGATTTTGGATCGTGGCAATTCTTTGGATAATCTACGGCCATTGGTGAAGAAACGAATCCTTAGGAGTCATTTGGTTGGTTTGATAGGAAAAACTGATGTCCTCATAAAGTCTAGTACTATTAACACAATGTTTGGTTACTGTACAGTACCTTATTGAAGTTATGCAATGTATTATTTCATGCACGATAAATGTACAATAATAATGTAAGTATTAATAATGCATGGACTAAAAATAGCTAAAGTTAAGTTAAGAACTACTAATCGTTTTAAAAATATTGTCTTAGTTTGACTTGGCACAAACTTAATAAAGAAGGTAAGACTTTTAAGATATATGATCTTAAATAAGCCATAGCATCTGTGTGACTGTAAAAAATTTTAAACTTGTGGTCTGAAACTTTCCATAGCATTTGTGTGGCTGTAATTACTTCTCATTACGAAAATATTAAAAGGTGCTACTCTTTTTGAAACAGACTAATAAGGAAATAGTGTCAATCTTTTTAAAACAGATAGAGTATGTTTTAATAGCGAATAAGCCAAAAAAATAAAAATAAATAAATAAACACATTCTTATTATACATTGGATAAAACTTTTGAATAAACTAAACATCGAAGTACAACCCCATCAATTTATGTATTATAGTCTCTGCTTTATTAATTCCTGCATAACTAATCTCTATATCTAACGATGATTAAGAACTTATGCATTATGCATGGCTATTAAGAACCTCATCAACATAAGCCTTGAGATTCACATTAGATGAACCATCTTCGTTTATAGTATCTTAGCTAAGTCCCTCCATTTCTTAGCAATTTTTCTCAATTCCTCTCCTTCCTTTCCATCCGCCATCACAATTTCTATGCACCTCTTGAACTCACCCCCTTCAACAAAGCCGTCTTCATTCACATTCACTCTCACACCGGTCTCCCAAACATCTTGAATAAGCGTAGAATTACAACCTTGATCGGTCCAAAGTGGACACGCCACGACAGGAATCCCAGAAACTAAGCTTTCCAGAGTCGAATTCCATCCGCAGTGAGTCAAGAAACAACCTAAAGAAGGGTGTTGTAAAACCTCTACTTGAGAACACCAAGACACTATTTTCCCTTGCTTTTCAAATTCCTCTTTGCAACTTAAATTTTCCATTGTATTTTCTCCATTAACTACCCACAAAAATGGCCTCTCACTTTGTAACAATCCTTGAGCAATCTCTTCCATCATTTGTTTTGGTAATTCAGAATAGCTACCAAATGCTACATAAACTACACATGCATTAGGCTTTGAATTCAACCACTCCATGTAATCTTTTGAACATTGTCGCAAATCCCCTCCATAAGAAGTATCAGAAGGATTTCCATCAAGAAAAGTTGAAGGAATCAAAGGGCCAATCCCTACCATATTCACATTCTTTATAGCCCTCAATGCCTCAAATTCCAAAGCATCAAAAGTATTCACAAGTACTATTTCATTACTTTCACTATTTATTAACTCAACATGCTCTTTCATTGTTTGAATTAGCCAGTCCATTACTGGAAAGCAAAAATGATGGAATCTCACGAGTACCTACAAAAAATGGAAGCCCAGGAATCTCAGGTGATTTGTCCTCATCAGGACAATTCTTGAATGCATCTTTGTAACTAGTGAAGTAATAGTAGTAGATGTCTAAAAGTGTGGCTGGTTGAATCCATAGAAGTGTGGCTGGAGCATTAAGCCTTTTTGCCAATATGCCAACCCAAGAGAGCACGGTCGTGTAGATAATACGCGAAAATGGGCGCCCCTCCCTCGCCCTACAAAAAAAAACAGGAATTAGCGAAGGATAAATTTCATCGCTAAACAGAAAAGTTTGTCGCTAATCATATTTAACGTCGGATTAATGACTAAAAGTGACTCCAGAATATAAATTTGATAAATTTGACAGAGTGAACCTTTAAGGTTCTTTCATGATACTAGTATAATTATGGGCTGAAGTTTGATAGAATGCTAAGAAATAATGAAGAACAAGACAAGACAAGTTTTGGGGTGAAATCTC